>OX375872.1:43929745-44234223 GCA_947359465.1 Metellina segmentata | reverse complement strand
AGCATTAAATAAAATTGTTGAGATTTAATTTTAGCAAAAACGTTCATTCATTAAAATGCGAGTTTAAGAATTTCATAGCATTTAAATGAAAAGATTATCAAAGCACTTCCATCCATAAGAAAAGTATAATTCTGCTCAAATTTTCACTCAGTTTGCTGTAAGTAAATAAAGTCATTTCACTGATTGTGTGAGTAACTGTTCGTAACCCAATTGATGAAAAGTGTCTTACAAAAGATACAGGTGTGATTTGATTTGTAAGAGTGACCGTGGGATTTGATTTGTTACAGAATACGAAAACCTCTTTAAAGCAAACAAAGCACGTAAAATAACGCATAAAAAGACATTTTATCTCGATCAAAATTTAATGCTCAGTGTAATAAATACGTTATTTCTACGCATTATCTACAAATCCCTCATGACTAAGTTTTGATCTCAAAAAACCCTTTCAAATGCAAATGTCAGAAATATATTCTATAACAAAAATGTAAACTTAATATGAAATGATGCGTTGAATTTGAAAAATATAGAAACGTTCAGTTAATATATATTATTCAAAAGTATTATTAAAAATTAATACGATTTCAATGAATTTATGTATTTGTGAAAAGGACCATTCCACTGTTTACCAATTGGATTTCGATGCGTCTTGTCGAATTATTACTGCAAGCAGTAAGGCAAAAATATTTTACAGTTTAGACATCTTATAAGCATCAAATGAAATAATTTAAATCACGAGTATGCGCTGATTTAGTCCATCATGCAGAAATTTAATTTTTTTAAGTATTCAAATTCTATTAAATATTCACTGCGACGGTTATTTTTCAAGTGTAATGCAGACTTTAGTAACAAAATAGAGTTAGTGATATGTTAAAATCAGTTTAAATCAGTCAAAAAGCTTAGAATTTAGCGACTTTTAGAAGCACAGAAGTTTCAGATTTACGATTTTGTTCTTTTTACTGTCTCAAAACAAAATATACTCGTATTTAATGCGTTAGAATGTACATTTGAGACTACATTTGAAATTGTAGAATTACATGATAGAGATATTTAGAAAATATTTTTTTTTGAATTTATAAGATTTAAAATTTAAGTACACATTGAATTTTCATAACCAAATGCACGTATATGTTTATAAAAATGCATCGTTTGTTTACATACAATTCAAGGCGCTCTCCAACACATATTCGGAAAATATTTGCTATTTAAAAATCATATAAGGATATGAGTTTTCGAATTATTTTTTAGTAAATAACTTACACGCAAAATTAGTCTTAATTATCTGAAATAATGTAGAAAAGAAAATTTGAAAGGCGAGTCCAACATAAATATGGAAAATAAAAACAATATTTCTCACTATAAATAGTTGAAAATGAGTCTATTGAGGATAGAATTATTTACTGACTCTTTCAAGTGAAGTAAATGTGATTAAGGTTGTCTTTCCACGAACATTAAAAACACAGCGCACCTTTTAACTCGTTTCCGAGTAGCCCATTGTTGACCGGAGGCTTTGTCTTTCAGTCCACTAATTTGTTCAAAAAGTATTTTTATACGTATAGAATCTACCACTAAAAGAGCTTTCGAAATCAATATTCATTAATTATTTCATCTGCGTTATTTTGCTGCGGACAGTTACTTTGACTTATTAAGTACAATTGATGAGAGATGAAGGCAACGGACTAATTGTGTTTTCATCAAGCGTATTTTATGAAACGTTTGAGTTCCTACCATTATATTATTTAAAAATATCTGTTACACTATTTCATCCCAAGTGCGATGAAGATAAACGTTACACATAATTCAGCTCCTAAAAAAGGGAATATTTGTGTCAGGCATATGTAGTTTAATCGTTATAAAATAACCTTGAATGAAAATGTGTACTTTACGTCCGCGTAATATTAGCATCTTAATGTTACCATTGCATTCAGAATAAATAAGTTGGAAATCATCACGAGATAGCCGAATGTGTTGCCTTTCACCCATAACACACATAATGACTAAATAACGACATCTATAGCTTGAAAGAATGCAAAATTGTATTGCTCAAGGTCAGAAGTCCTGTAGGAATACCCGTTGCAGAATGTATGAAACCCTCAAAGCTTACCTTAGAACTTAGACACCTTAGAACTTAGTGTAAGTTGTATATCTCCCTGGACGTTTCTCTATTCCGTGTCAGTGAAGTTTTCAATCTGTGTGTCAATTACTTGATGATGTATGACCTTTGTCAATTACTTAGGCTTATTGTGTCTGGCACAGCATGGCCAAATAAAACTCAAGAACCAACCAACATAACTTAGTCTACTGAATATTTGGATTAAAATTATATTGAAACATTTGAAATAACGATGCTAGTCAAGAGAACGAAGGTTTATGTATGGATAAGAAAAACTGAAATTAAAGTTAGCTACTGCAATATAATTACTGACCCTCGTAACATATACAATATGTATGAAAGGCTATTATTTCAATTAATAACTTAAGGTGTATGTTATACACTTGGATGATTTGTTTCAGCTTTGACTTTAAAAAATACAGTTACTTACAAAGGTTTATGCTTAAAATATTATCATTGTGAAAAATCAGTTTGAGCTAATCATTAATTTTCTAATTTAGATATAATTAACTAATTACTATGTTTTTTAAACAGTGGCACCTCAGATTCTAATTTATTCAGAAAGACGATTGCTGTTGAAAAATATTTTACATTATTTTTCATGTTTTGACCCTCAATAAAGTTGCGAGAAGGAATGGGTTTTTTGCAGTTTTTTCATCAGGTAGGCGTAATAAAAATTAAGCTTTTTTCAGTATTTTTTAAATAAAAAAAAAATAATTATTTTTAACCGCTAACTGATTGTGAGTGAAAACATCCACTGTATAATTAGATTATAATTTAGATTATTATCTTGTAACACAATAATTAGAATGTAGCAACTTATTGTTGAGTTAACATTATCCTCCTATCGCAAGAACAGTTCATCAGAAATTGAGTTTTATGTTTTGGAAACATATTTGTATATGTTGATAATACTTAACGAAAACCCTTTATAACCAGGAAAATATTCTGAATACAAGAAAACTTGGTATCTTTTAAAGGGTGAGGAGTTTGAAAAAATATTTCGAAGCTATGAAAAATTGATATTGGGTAAATTTTTCTGATTTTGTGTGAATACAAACACCTTAAGAATGAAGAAACGTATAGGTTAAATATAAATTGAAATTATATTCGCTGAAGGGTTTCTAATAAGAAGGAAACGACGGAACATAACTATTTCAATGTTGTAATTTTTTATATTTTTAATTAAGGACAATTGTGAGATGTGATAACTAAACGTCCACTCGTATGGATTGAACATAATTGGCAATAGTTGCATTAGATGAGAGTAAAGCAGTTTAATATAGTTATACAAAGCATTTGTTGACTTTTCTTTAATTAAAGGGAATGGGAACAAACATTCAAAAATTCAATCCTTGAATTGAAAAAATAAAATTTTGAACACAGATTCACCGTCTGTTGATTGTTATCAATTCTACATCTCAAAAAGAACTATTTCAATTTTAGGTACACTTAAAAAAAGCAATCATTGTAACATTGAAAAGTTTTCAGATTGTATTATTACATGCTTAAGAATGTGTTATATATCATTTATAAATGCTGAAATGTGGGCATATTACTTGAGATTTGAGTTTAAAACATCTTTTTATTGTAATTAAAAGAGGTATATTTTCTTTTTCCGACACTTTGATATTTTAGTGTATATCCAATAATATTTAATTTATATTGAACTTTGTTTTAAAAATCTGCCTGGATGTAAGCATAATATGCTAGGTCATTAATATCAACCTTTGCATATCATATAAATATACTTTTTATTACTCTTTAACAATATTTTTTTGACAACCAAAGGCGTTGTAAACTTTCTTTATACCTTTTAAGTATGATAAAGCAAACTTTGAAGACTATATGTGCAATAGACCCGATAATAAAACTGAAACTATCATAAAGGTCAAAACGATCAAAAACGATCATACAATTAAGCAACAGATGTGATTTGTGCTAATATATGGAGATATAGAAACTAAAAGGAAACCGGAAAATTTTCAGTTGCAGATTTACACTGAGCAGATTTACAGAAATTACAGAGTTTTATTCTAAATGAAACTAAAATTATTAAGAATGGAATGAAAATAATTACCTTAAAGTAACAGAAACGTATCCGATTTATTTGGTATTTAATGCCATATTTGCAATTAAGAGTTTCGAGACGAACATTTTATTTTTTCGCTTTTTTTTTTATATACTGCGTCAAAAAGATACACACAAGACATTTATATATTTCCACACCAAAAAGTAAAGGAAGCTTTTGAACGGACTTTTTAGTTGAGTCAAGAAAATCTTATATGTATGCTCAACTAAATCGCATTAATGTAACCAGACCATTTCGATTCTTCCTTCCGAAATTCAATTTCACCTAAAAAATATAAAGATGATCCTAGTAAAAATTATTCACCCATTAAATGTAAGCAAAGTACCTCTTTAATTCCCAACAATATTAAATTTTATGATAAAATTAAAAATATATAAAATCTTGACACGTTTTCATTCTTTATTTTAACTTTGAAATAATTTAAAGCTACTACACTATTTACAAAAATATTTACAATTTCAATGCTTTGAATCCACTTCAAGTTATCGGTCTTTGAAAAATGGAGTAGAGGATTGGAAACTAAATGGATTTTAATCATTAGGACTTATAAATTCATCTTATATTTCCTGTTTCTACCTTCAAATTTGAGATCAACATACATTATGCTGCGGAATTTCAATATTTCAATTTGCAATGACATCATAGAAGTCATGAGACAAAACACTTTGAAGGAATGGGGAAAAGCATGAGTAATGATTAATGAAGATGAAGAATTTTTTTCTTTATTTAGGATTATTGAAAATTTTGTTTTCATTGATAAATTAAAGCCACTATACGCAACTCTCAAGGATGTCCATAAGTTACATATGTAGATTCTTTAATAGTGTAATATCATCTTGAAAATATAACGTTATTATTTCCAACATGCATATATTATGATTTTTGTGAAAATTTTATTCTCAATAAGAATTTCAAAAAACTAAGTAACAGTTATTTCGTAAATGAAGTACTTGGACAAACTTTAAATAATTTTAATTAAACTATTCGAAGGTTAAAATTAATATTTTTATTTATAATTATTTTCCCACCATAAGTCAAACTCATCCTAAAGCTATGATTACGAAGAAAAAAAAATGTAAGTTTAAAGTGTTTTACATGAGAGAAACAATGTCTAAAACTTACTATAGCACTGTAGTTTCTTTTTCTGTCTACTTCAAATAAAACTGTACTTAAACACGCATTTTGAAGCCCAATCAGTATTTAAAAAAATCTCATCTCTCGTTTAGATGCTAGGTATCTACTCAAAATTCTATTTGTTTAGAGGTTTTGAAAATTCCAAAAAATTTATTAAAGTGAACAAAACTGAGTGCATTAAAGGTCAACTTTGTCTGTTTATTTAAGTGATTTATTTGAACCTCTGAAATGGCTAGCGGGATTACGACCATATTCGTGGTCCAATCCATTTTTATTCATTTACTAGCAAAATACCCGACCTTACTCGGTTTGAATTCGTTTACTCTAGATTGAAGAGATAATCAAAATATATAATGACTTACGTTTTTTGTAGAATAAAAATTTATTTTAACACCTTTCGCCATCTTTATATTTTCTACAACTTACTTTGGACACAAATCCTACACATGCATATCCATTCATGTAATACATTTCACATACATCGCACAATTGCTATATGACAAAGCTACAAAAAGACGAAAGGTGATACTAAGTTTACCACTATAAAAGACGATTTATAGGAAGATTTGGAATTCCCTTTCTTAAGTTCTCTTCATGTGCAACTCAATTAATTAAAATTACGATTTACGGCGAGTGCTCTTGCACTCATAGTCAACAAAACAATATTTTTTACTTGTGGCGCTCTTGCCTCCGGTATGCGACATTGTGAAATTTTGCAATCTTCTCCTGTCATTACTACAACGAATTTTTTAATGTTGGAAAAAGTTCTAGTTTAGATTTTTAAACATTATTATTCTTTCAATAACGACATTATTCTTTAAATAACGGCATTATTCTTTAAATAACGGCATTATTCTTTAAATAACGGCTTTATTCTTTAAATAACGGCATTATTCTTTAAATAACGGCATTATTCTTTCAATAATGGCATAACTACACTTAAAATTTACTGAAAATTTATACTGACTTACCTAACATTTTCAAGTCGAATACTTTGTTGTGCTGTTGGGTGTGATGAGAAGGAAAACACATTTATTACAAATAATAAATATTTAAAACAGAAAGCAGTAAAATAGAACAAAATAAAAGATGTCGGAAAAATTGTTCTAAAGATATTAATTTGTGATTCATTTTTATCTCTTGATCTCGCACAGTTGCCACAATTTACAACTAAAAGTGCACAAAATTTAGAAATTAATTCAGAGCGAAAGAAACAGAAAATATCACTGCTCACGCGATCTTGTTCATTCTCGTTTCCTTGAAAAATATCGTCTGTCTCAAATATTCCGAAATCGTTTTCATTGCGCTAAGAACAAAAATAAGACTCGAAATAAATGAAGTATCAGAGCTGAAATTTCATTAAAAAATATAATTTTTTGAAGAATAATTACTTTTTCAGCAGTACTGGTAAAACAATCGAAGTAATCGGAATATTCAATAGACATTCCAATTTTTCCAAAACTACCAAATTATGGTTGATTTAAGTATACTTACTCAGGTGTTTTAGCATGAAACTCATCTAAATATAACAATAAAGATATGTTTAATATTGCATTCACTATATTAATAGATAATGTATAAAATAAAATACACTGCAATCAAATATCTGGAAGACAATTAATCTGATGGCTACACAAACACACAAACACAAAATCGAACATAGAACAGAAAGACGGACAGACAGACTTTCGCAACCAATTCCACTCACTAAATCAAGATAAGTACTCACTGTATGCAAATTTCCATGAAAATATCTTAAACCGCGTGGACGTGTATAGGGCACAACATACAGACAGACAGACAGACAGACAGACAGACAGACAGACACCAAACGAGAAAAAGGCGGATTCGGCATCAGAAGGGTCCAAAACGGATAGAAAACTTGAAATGGGTCGAAAATATTGAATGTACAAACAAACACTCCATTCTTATTTATATAGATTATTTTACAAGCAGCGAGTGAAAAAATTATGGCAATTAAATAATGAAAATTAATGAGTGTACTTTTCTTAGTCACGTCACTTGAAAGTTGCAATTAAAAGTCAGAAGGAAAAAACAGAACGTCTTTGCACATACACCTGCAATATTGATTGCGCTATGCGTCATCAAGAGCGAACAGAGCGAGCGTTTTTATCCACAACTAGAAATCTTTGTTATTAATAGAAGAGCCCTATAATCATGTCAGCGGTGAGCAACTATGAGTATCTAATATCTCGAAATATTCACGATTTGTTGCGAGAGTTGATTTTGAGGGGAAATTATGCGAGAGACATCTTTTCTTCGTAACAGTAATTGTTTTCTTCAGCTAATGCGAAATCCGCTCAATTTTGGCCGGAAGGAACAGCTTTAATCAGTTTGAAAGACGTGATCAGAAAACTATATGCACTCATACTTACGAAATAATTATTACTTCAGCTAAGATGGATCTTACCATCATAAAGCTAATCAATATCTTGTTCGAAGTGCATTTTTATTTTTTCGTTTGTTTTACTCCAATTTAGTTATCAACAAGAACAAGACCGATTCAGCTATTGAGGTGAAAGTGAGACCTTTTTTATTTGAGGTCTATTGACATTAGCATATTGATAGTCACATTTTATTATTTGATGCTTCAAAGTATTTACCTATTACGAACCCACGCCACACAATATCTGTTAAGCAAAATAGATAATGAATCAATAACGATTTGACTTGTTCTGGGTATTATGGCGCAAGGGCCATATTTCACCAAGCTGCACGAAACAACGTCAAGCAAATTGACATATACATAAGGAAAGCTTTACTGACACAGAAAAGAGAAATAAACCCAATGAGAAATCGAATTTTCACCGACAACAAATCGCAGGTTGTTAACGTAGCGTCTGATCCCACAGAGCCACGAATCAATAACGAAATATTTCACAGAACTGCAATCTAATAAAGAAAAAAAAACACTACATATGCTCATCAGATTTTATTGCTTTTACCATAACCACTGAAAAATTAAAATTGTCACTCCAAGTTTAGCGATTATGTATGAATTAAAGATGTTTTGGAATTGTATTAGCATTGCCCATTTTGAATTATCCAACATCATGTTTCAGATTTTAAAAAACCCACTTTTCTGTTACGTGTAATGGATGAAGGATGCAAAGTTAATAAAGCATATTAAATTTATTTACATTCAAAACTGAGCTACAAGACGGTAAATTCAAATGAGAAAATTTTGGCTTTAATATAAATTCAAACACGGCAATTTTAGATAGTTATATACAACAAACTTTTAATGGCAGCTTTCTTACCATGACTATACCATTCGGCAGAAATTGCTCTGGACTGGGAATGAATTCTATATTTGAGATCTAAACCATAAATCATAATATCATAGTAATAAAATATAATTATCAAATGAAATACAAAACGATTCAAGGCCCATGAATCCTAAGAATATGCATTCAACCAATGAATTATTACCCTCACGTAAATGGAACGAACGCAGTCAAAACTTTTCTAAGAGAAGAGTTTGCGGCTAAAATCTCACTCTTTCCAAAGTAAGACATTTTTCTGAATGGAAGGAACATAAAGAAGCTTATTATAGTTGGCTGACTTAGGGTTTTATGGCTCAAAGACCATATTTGGCCAAGCTAAGCCAACGCCAAACACAAGACAGGAAATTTTATGAAACTGTGAAAAGAAAGGATGGAAAGGAGATGGTAGAGAAAGATTTCTTGGGCATTTTGGGATCGAGACTCACATGTTCACCAGAGGCAATAAACACCATGGGAAAAGAAAGGATCACTCAAGTACCACGTGTCCATGCAACCCGTACACATCTAAAGAAGACGCACCCCCTACAATAGTTTTTTGTGGGTTTCAAGTAAATATTAAACTTTGTTTTAGAAAATGTGAAAAGTTGAACATGGAAAAAACTTAAAACGAAATCCTGCATATATTGAGCTGATGCTAAAGTTCGTCCCGTTTTTTGCACTAGAGGGAATTGCATCGGAAAATCAGTGTTATCTACTTCACACGCATTAAGTTTTGATGTTGATTGAAACGAATTTGCAGCGAGTACTTACAAAAAAAAAAAACTGAGTTATTTGGTTATTTTCAAAATTTCGTAAAGCATTCAAAATAGCAGAAAATAAGGATCATTTTCGACACATGCTTTTTATTTCCGAAAGGGCAAGAAGGCTTCGCAAAAGATATGTGCAGTGTAAGGTAAAGATGCCGTCGACAATTCCAAGTGCCATAAGTGGTTCAGAAAGTTTCGTCACCTGGATCGGTTCTGTAGCCAAGAAACCCAAGAACTTCTATGAGCGCGGGATGATGCAGCTACCGGAGATGTAGAATTGTAGCAAATAAAATAATTTTTCTTCAATTTTTGTCTAAAAAAGGTACGAACTTTTGCATCAACCCAATAGCTTTAGGTGCGTACAAAAATTCATTAATAACTCTCTCAATGAAATCATTGATGGGATGCATTTCAGCCACAAACATCTATCGAACAAATCGCGTTTTAAAATTATCAAAAGCCACGGTCGGGGTGACGCCCCCGTCAAGGTCTTACACGCGTCTTGTAGTAAACACGGCGCGTCTCAAGAGAGGGAGGGGGGGGGAGAAACGGCGACCTTGAAATCTACACGCGGAGTGTCGAATTGAAAACTACTCTATAAATATTCAAAAAGTAGAGCAAACATCGGTGGCGCCTTTGATTTTTCGTTCCAATTCGGGTTTGTAATTCCGATGATTAGTCTCCGAAGACCGAGTGGATGATAGGGGGGCACAATGGCACAAATCCGTGCCGCGAGAGACAACGGAGGCGCGTATGATAATGAGCTCGTGTGACGTCGCTTTCATTCATGAAAAGAGCGGCGTGCCTACCTGCCCGTCTTTTCCCGTTGATTGATCCGCCGTGCCCATCACGCAAAACGCTTATTAAGGCCCGTCTTCAATCACTCGGCGACGCCAATTACCTCACGGGAGAGGGACCGATGCCATCCCAATTGACGCATTCTTCGCAATATTAACTTCCGACAATAAGAGGCGACGCCTTTGGCCTCCGGAGCGTTTAAGATTTCGCAGATTGGAGCACTCAACAGGCACCGGTTCCGAGTGTTTCAATTGGAAGTGCGAGCGAACTGTTCCGCAATGGATGGGAGCCGTTGCATTTATTAATGCTCTGAGTGCCACGGTGTGTTTGAGCCTACTTACGTCAGCAGCCGACTCTTTTAGGGCGCGCAATTTAACTTTGAGATTGGGCGGGTTTGGGTTTTATTTGGCCCTATTTGGAGAATCTGCGCCAAACACAATGTTGTCAATCTGGTAATTTTTAATTAACGTCTAACTAGAGGAACACGACGGGCTATTAACGACGGTCCGGGATCAATTCAATAAGGAAAAGGTCCGAAGACAACACCACGTGATTTTAAACCACGGTCAGTTGCCACCCCACTCTCCAAACTTCCACAACAACCCAACGTGAAGACTTTCGGCCACGACAGATTTAAGGTGGACCAGCCACCTCTACACCATACGCTTGCAAACATCCATGCACTGACCCGGATTCGAACCACTAACCTTCCGATCTAAACTTAACCACCAGACCAATTGGTTGGATAAGTCAATCTGAAAAGAAAGGATGGAGGGAAAACAAAGAGAAAGATCGCTTGGGCATGCTGGGGGGGGGGGGGGGGGTGTCACTCGACCCCTCTGTTTACTGAAGGCAGTAAGCCCCATGGGAAAAGAA
Organism: Metellina segmentata; assembly: GCA_947359465.1. Lineage (NCBI taxonomy): Eukaryota > Metazoa > Arthropoda > Arachnida > Araneae > Tetragnathidae > Metellina > Metellina segmentata. The sequence goes on along the minus strand of OX375872.1, from coordinate 44,223,159 downwards.
TAGATCCCTTTGGTACCTTAGGTTCGTGAAGCTTATACGCACCTAAAGATGTACCGGGGCATTTAGCTAAAAGAATAAAAGTTTTCAATAAAATTAAAAACAAATAGATGGTCTCGAAATTGGGATACATGTTTTATAAATACATTACGCAATGCGCATATCTTTTACCGCTGAGTATATGGTTAAAAAATGAAAAGCTTACAGTTTAGGAAAAATTCATCACATTTTTCACTTAAGCAACAGAATGCCAAAACGAATCAAAAGAAGTGTAGGGGATTGAAGCTCACATTATTTTCAGCCTATACCAGCCGGTGAAATAAAGTCCACCCGACCAAATCGTATAGAGTATAAACACAACACATGCTTTGAATCACACAATTTCTGTCCGGATTCCAAATTCGTGTGTGGAAAATTTAGTTGTATCACCCATAAACATTATTTGCATTCATTAAAAGGTTTTATTTTTGCTAAAATACTGAATATTTTGTGTTAGCTTTGTGAATAAATATTCTAACACTACTCTTATGTCCTTATTTGATTCACGCATACTCTATATGTTGAGGTAAAATATACAAGATAACTCGTAGTGGGAGTCTTTGACCATGTATTGTTGACAATAAACGTGTTAAGTAAACATATTTTTAGTTAATTTAAAAACCCGTACGTATTGATTTTGGAGTTTTTGAGTGATGTCTAATATATTTAAAGGTTGGTCCTGCACACTTCATTTTACATGAATCATAACATGAACATAACAATATAATCGTGAAGCAAATGCAAACTGGAAAGCTACTAATTCCAAAGAAAAAGTTTAAATTCTAATGTTAACCCTTTGGGTGGCGACCGCTCAGCAAAGAGTTCGATCTGGGTACCTATAATCTCTCATTTGATGGCCGGCGAGGCACCATGTTCCACTCACCCTTCTAAAAAGTTGAAAGTACTAAACTTTTCAAAGGTAAGGCGACAAATATTTACCCATAAAGTTTCTTTCCCAAATTTTTTTTTACCGTAGTGTTTAAAAATTTTAAACCACGACAGGGCAAGACTTGAAAGCAATTTTTCTACAAAACATTTTAAAGAAATATGGCGCTCTTCCCATGCCAGGACAATACAATACCTTATTCTTCACTGATCCCTCTTTCCCTCCACTCGGAATTGGGCGTATTCCAACTAAAACATCGCACCCTTTCAGTGCAAAAACGAATTTTTAATGAATCTCGCAACCACCGCCAATTTGCGGGGCGAACACGAATTTCTTTCCGCTGTGTACAGCTATTTAACGGTAGAAGACCTAGTGCCGTTTATAACCGTCAAAATGTGGGTGAGTGGTGGCCAGGGCAGGGGGAGATGCGTCCCCTGCACAAAAAGTTATGAATGGGGGAGGGGTTGAACGCGGAAGCGGGAGGTCGTACAATTGCAAACTTTTCTTCCAAACGCAGCTATTACCTGAAAAGCGGGTTGAATCGCTACTTTCGATAGAAAGCGTTTAACATTTGCAGAGTTTTTCTCTCGGACAGAAATAATTTTTAACCCTATGCTTCGAGTTGAAACCTTTGGATGTATTTTTATTGCCATTGCTAAATAATAATTTACGAGTAGTGAATAGGATGAAACAATGGAAAACCGTTTTAAGGAAGTTCTGCATGCATTCGCAGTGAAGCAGTCTTTTATCCTTAACAAACCCTCCGAGTGATTTTAACGAAACAGCTCGTTCGTCAAGATCTGACCGATTTTGCTAAGGACGAGATATCTCGTCATCAGTTTATTGATGTTTTTTTTATGATAACGAGATCAATATACGCTCAGTTTTTTCTGTAATGACGAAATATCTCGTTTATTAAGATCTGGTCGATTTTGCTAATGAGGAGATATCTCGTCATCAGTTTATTGATGTTTTTTTTATGTTTACGAAATCAAGATACGCTCAGTTTTTTTTCTAATGACGAGATATCTCGCTTATCAAGATCTAATCAGTTTTGCTAATGACAATATTTTTCGTGTGTCAAAATATGGTCATCATCAGGACCAGGAGGGTTAATTGTAATAAAAATTAATCCAGAAGAGTATATTTGTCAAATTAATTTTTATTAATCAAATTAATTCAAATTAGTCAAATTAATATTTGCCAATTACATATGAAGTCAAAGGCTAAAATTCAAGATACAAGGAATAAATCTTTTACTGTAAAAAATGTCTTCTTTTTAATATTAGAACCCTCATATGATTTTAATAGATGTTTTGTGTAAGTGTATTTCATATCAAATTCAGATACTTCCTTCAAGTGTGGCAAATAATATGCCAGTTACAGTCCGCATCATAAATTTGAGAAGTATGAAACACTCAAATCTTTTTCAAGTAACAAATTAATTTAAATTCACGGCACGCAATTAACTGATTTTCTCCCCCCCCCCCCCATTACATAATTATAATCAAGTTCATTATTAAATACAATGATTTAGATAAGTATTGCTCGGGTAATTCAATTTAGCATTTACAGCTTAACATTTCAAAGATGGGGTCTTTGAAATTTTAATCTCTATTTTTCTATCGAAAGTTTATATGCTGGGATTTCTTCATTAAATGTCATAAAAGCACACAAAATTAAAAATTTTGCTGCTGGAAATAATATAAATTTTGTACATAAATATAATTTTGCTATCGATGTTAAAATTGTAACTTAATTAATCTTATTCGTTATTTTTTTGTTTCTCCAATATAGCAGCACTTCTCACGCTCATTTGCAATTTCCTTATACGATCCCGAATCGCATCACAGCTTCAGGTACCTGTGCAACACAAATGCATGAATCGGGTCTCCGACGTGTGAGGAGATTCGGGGGACTGTCCCACTGTGGGGTGAAGCCGGAGCAGCTGAGATTCCGCAGATGGAACCCCTTGTGCCCCAAGTCAACGAACCAAGGCTTGTGCAAAGTGCCGCCCGATTCATTTCCGCGTTGCAACGGCCGTCGAACTTTTGCATTTCGATATCCAGATCCAGAGAAAACGCGTGCGAAAATGAATTTTTGCCAGAGAGAAACAAAACACGGCGGCATTCAATTTGAAAAGATAGGAGAAAATTGTTTTGCTGGCGCGCATTTTTAACAATGCTTTCGGAGCGCCCGCTTCGAGCAAAGGTTTTTTCCGAGCACAAACTAATTGTTATTTTAATTAAAAATGTGTAACCAGTTGCTTGCGGCAATGAGTTCAAAAAGATTTGTCACTGGTTCTGGGGCTTGTTCTTGTTTCAACGAGGATATTGCGGAATTAAAAAACAGGATGGAATGTTGTTTTAGAGATGTTAAAATATTGCATTGTACTGATCAACGGGGTTATGGGAATTAAATTTTAATAAGGCTGCTCAATTATACTTTTCCGTTCGGATACCATGTTTCGTATAATGGGTATTTAAAAAGGGAAATAAAAGCAATCCAGCATTTTAGAAGACTAGAGAATCTAATTAAATTAGATCCAGAAAATACTGAATAACAAGCGACATTTTCCGATAGGTTTATGTTGAAATTAATAATCCTTAAGTTATATAAAAAATGTATAAAACATTAGTTGATTTCTATCATTATATTATGCTTAGTTTTACACGTTATGTCTAACGAAACAAAGACAATTCATACAGCATAAATGCATGTGATAGACATATATAACTAATACAATAATCAATATTTTAAAGGCGAAGCTGTATGCTTTTGTGTAGAAGTTTTCCAATTTTCAAAGCCTAAACCTTTCATCTAATATACTCGTCTATGTAGTGAATGTATTTTAAATTGTAGTTATACACTAAAATATTAAAGGTTTTTCGTTGTGATCACAATTTTAATGTGAAGTAATAATAACAATTTTAACTATAGAGTTTTTTTGAAATATCAATATTTTAAGAAAGAAACAGTGTTTTCTTTTGTGTAAAATAGTTTTCTGATTTTCAAAGCCTAAACCTTTCATATGATATACGAGTCTAGCTATATACCTAATATAATTAAAAATGTAGCTATAAAATTAAAGATCGAATATTTTTTTTTGTCGTGATCATAATTTTAAAATGTGAAATAATAATAATTATTTTACCTATAAAGTTTTTCCGTGCAAGCATAATAAGTAGAGTTCCTTTCCTGTTAACCTAAAGTTCATTTACCCCTACGCGAAGTGTATGGAAAAAAATATACTATATAAGACAAGATTAGTGGATACTATGTGGAGAAAATATACCTATATAAGACAAGATTAACAATTCAAACATAACTTCTAGTGTTAGTATTACATAATATAAAAAAAAACTTGTATGGTATTTATAATGTGCTCTAGTTAAACTTAAGAGTTTCACCAATCCAATTAAAAAGTCATTCAGGTGTATTCATGTTCAGACAAAATTATTCATTTGTCAAAACTGGAGTTACAAAGAAGCATTTAAGTTATTGCAGATACACAGCAAATAGAAAACGAAGCATGAGGTTCTGTTTAAAGTTATCAATGAATGAATACGCTCCCCCCCCCCAACAATCTTTAAAGTTAATTTCGATCTTTCCACTGAATTTTTAGTCGCAAAGATCCTATTCTGGGTAGTCTTAAGAACACAGATAAAATGCTAATTCTAATTTTATAGCATTTATGATGCGTTCAATTGAACTGTAAATACTTCAAGTTCTTCCCGCAGCTTAAAAGTCGCATATCTTTCAGGTGTACAGACAATACGTGTGATCCGTCTATTGAAAATATCGTTCATAGGGAAAGATTTGGGACAAAAATAAACATTATTTTCGATTCCTTATTTAATCTCTGCATTAATATCGGCCAGTGTACTACGGAATTGCTTTGTAACTTGATTTCAATGCAAAATGCTGTCCGTGTACTATTGTTGGCTCATCTCCTCAGATGATCAAAATAGCAATAGACCATAAAATCATATTTAAAAAAATTGCTCGCAACAAAGCATCTTAAATATTTTACGTATTGAGATTTTATCGTGCGAAAAAGATGACTAAGTACCTTCCATACCTTATCTCTCTCAGATGTATTCATATTTTGTGGAGATCTTGTGGGATGGTTTATGGAGAGATAAAATAAATACTTGGATAATACAATGACCATAAACTTAGTTATGATGTGTGAAAATAAATATTTGTTATTTAAAACTTTATTCGCACTTGAAAGAGCATCTAACCTATTAAAGTAATCACATGACTTAATGAACCTAAAAATGAAGGTGCTTGAGGGACAAATTTACATTAAAGATAATCGGAATTTGACCACGAAATTTTGGATAAAAAATACTTGTACGCAATCTTAGTTATGTGTGATAATCAACATTTGTTAGTGAACCCTTTTCTCACTTGAAAGAGCATCTAACCTAGTCAAGAATTCAAATGGGCGAATGAACTTAAATATAAAATTGCTTGTGATGTAAATAAACAATTAATGGAATTTGAATTTAATTTGTTAATTTGGAACAAAATGAATGCTTAAAGAATACAATGTACGTTTACTTAGTGACGATGCTGGAAAATAAATAGTTACTAGTTAACACTTTTCTCATTTATAAGAGTATATAGACTACTTAAGTAGTGACATAGGTGAATTAACCAAAATATGAAGAGGCTTGTGATACAAATTGACATTAAAGATAAAAGGAATTTGAATATGAAATTTTGGACAAAATAAATACGTATAGAATACAATGTACGTAATCTTAGCTATATGTGAAAATCAACAGTTGTTATTTAACCTTTCTCACACTTGAAAGAGCGTCTAAGCAAATTAAGTATTCACATGGGTGAATGAACTTAAATATGAAAGTAAGTGAATGTGGTACAAATTGACATTAAAGATAATCGAAATGTTACTAAGAAATTTTCGGTAAAATAAATACTTTTATAGTACAATGTATGCAAGCTTAGTTATGTGTGATAATAAACATTTGTTAGTTATTAATTTTCTCACTTGAAAGAGCATATAACCTAGTTAAGTAGGGACATAGGTGAATGAACTTAAATATGAAGGTGCAGGTGGTTCAAATTGACATTTAATGGACGTGGAATTTAACTAGGTAGTTTGGTATAAAATAAATACTTGTGAACTACAATGTACGTTATCTTAGTTACGACGAGTGAAAATATTTGCTAGCTAGCCGTTTTCACACTTGAAAGAGCGTCTAAGCTAGTTAAGTATTGGGATGGGTGAATGAACTTAAATATGAAAGTAAGTGCATGTGGTACACGTTGACTATAAAGATAATCGAAATGTCACTAAGAAATTTTGGGTAAAATAAATACTTTTATATTACAATGTATGCAAGCTTAGTTATGTGTGATAATAAACATTTGTTAGTTATTAATTTTCTCACTTGAAAGAGCATCTAACCTAGTTAAGTAGGGACATAGGTGAATGAACTTAAATATGAAGGTGCAGGTGGTTCAAATTGACATTTAATGGACGTGGAATTTAATTAGGTAGTTTGGTATAAAATAAATACTTGTGAACTACAATGTACGTTATCTTAGTTACGATGAGTAAAAATATTTGCTAGCTAGCCGTTTTCACACTTGGAAGAGCGTCTTAGCTAGTTAAGTATTCGCATGGGTGAATGAACTTAAATATGAAAGTAAGTGCATGTGGTACAAATTGACATTAAAGATAATCGAAATGTTACTAAGAAATTTTGGGTAAAATAAATACTTTTATAGTACAATGTATACACGCTTAGTTATGTGTGATAATAAACATTTGTTAGTTATTAATTTTCTCACTTGAAAGAGCATCTAACCTAGTTAAGTAGGGACATAGGTGAATGAACTTAAATATGAAGGTGCATGTGGTTCAAAGTGACATTTAATGGAAGTGGAATTTAATTAGGTAGTTTGGTATAAAATAAATACTTGTGAACTACAATGTACGTTATCTTAGTTACGATGAGTGAAAATATTTGCTAGCTAGCCGTTTTCACACTTGAAAGAGCGTCTAAGCTAGTTAAGTATTGGGATGGGTGAATGAACTTAAATATGAAAGTAAGTGCATGTGGTACAAATTGACATTAAAGATAATCGAAATGTCACAAAGAAATTTTGGGTAAAATAAATACTTTTATATTACAATGTATGCAAGCTTAGCTATGTGTGGTAATAAACCTTTGTTAGTTATTAATTTTCTCACTTGAAAAAGCATATAACCTAGTTAAGTAGGGACATAGGTGAATGAACTTAAATATGAAGGTGCATGTGGTTCAAAGTGACATTTAATGGAAGTGGAATTTAATTAGGTAGTTTGGTATAAAATAAATACTTGTGAACTACAATGTACGTTATTTTAGTTACGATGAGTGAAAATATTTGCTAGCTAGCCGTTTTCACACTTGAAAGAGCGTCTAAGCTAGTTAAGTATTGGGATGGGTGAATGAACTTAAATATGAAAGTAAGTGCATGTGGTACACGTTGACTATAAAGATAATCGAAATGTCACTAAGAAATTTTGGGTAAAATAAATACTTTTATATTACAATGTATGCAAGCTTAGTTATGTGTGATAATAAACATTTGTTAGTTATTAATTTTCTCACTTGAAAGAGCATCTAACCTAGTTAAGTAGGGACATAGGTGAATGAACTTAAATATGAAGGTGCAGGTGGTTCAAATTGACATTTAATGGAAGTGGAATTTAATTAGGTAGTTTCGTATAAAATAAATACTTGTGAACTACAATGTACGTTATCTTAGTTACGACGAGTGAAAATATTTGCTAGCTAGCCGTTTTCACACTTGGAAGAGCGTCTTAGCTAGTTAAGTATTCGCATGGGTGAATGAACTTAAATATGAAAGTAAGTGCATGTGGTACAAATTGACATTAAAGATAATCGAAATATTTCTAAGAAATTTTGGGTAAAATAAATACTTTTATAGTACAATTTATACACGCTTAGTTATATGTGATAATAAGCATTTGTTCGTTATTAATTTTCTCACTTGAAAGAGCATCTAACCTAGTTAAGTAGGGACATAGGTGAATGAACTTAAATATGAAGGTGCGTGTGGTTCAAGTTGACATTTAATGAAAGTGGAATTTAATTAGGTAGTTTGGTATAAAATAAATACTTGTGAACTACAATGTACGTTATCTTAATGACGATGAGTGAAAATATTTGCTAGCTAGCCGTTTTCACACTTGAAAGAGCGTCTAAGCTAGTTAAGTATTCGCATGGGTGAATGACCTTAAATATGAAAGTTAGTGCATGTGGTACAAATTGACATTAAAGATAATCGAAATGTTACTAAGAAATTTTGGGTAAAATAAATACTTTTATAGTACAATGTATGCAAGCTTAGTTATGTGTGATAATCAACATTTGTTAGTTAATCATTATCTCAATTTATAGAGCATCTAACCTAATTAAGTAGTGACATAGGTGAATGAACTTAAATATGAAGGTGCATGTGGTTCAAGTTGACATTTAATGGAAGTGGAATTTAATTAGGTAGTTTGGTATAAAATAAATACTAGTGAACTGCAATGTACGTTATCTTAGTTACTATGAGTAAAAAAATATGTGTTAGCTAACCTTCTTCTCACTTGAAAGAGCAACTAACTTGATTAAGTAGGAACATAGGTAAATCAATCTAAATACGAAGATGCTTGTGATACAAATTGATATTAAAGATAATTGAAATTTGTGGATGAAATTTTGGATAAAATCAATTCTTTTAGAGTACAATGTATGAAATCTTAGTTATATGTGATAATAAACATATGTCTGTTAAAGCCTTTCTCACTTAACAGAGTATAGAACCTATTTAAATAGTCAAATGTGTGAACGTACTTAAATATGGAAGTGCATGGTGTGCAAATTGACATTTAATGGAATTGGAATTTAAATGGGAAATTTAGATAAAAATAAATTCTTATAAAATACAGTTATACTTCATACGTCTTAGTTATGATAGGTGAAAATTAATATTTTTTATGTAACATTTTTCTCACTTGAAGGAGCATTTAACCTAGTTAAGTATTCACATAAGTGAATGAATGTAAATATGAAGGGGTAAATTAACATATAATGGAATTGGAATTTAACTAGGAAATTTTGCATAAAATAAATACTTGTAGAATACCAGTGTGTGAAAATAAATATTTGCTAGCTAAACCTTTTCTTAGTTGAAAGAGCATCTAATCTAGTTAAGTATTCACTGGTAAATGAACTTAAATATGAAGGTGCGTGTGGTGCAAATTGAGATTAAATGAAATTGAAATTTTATTAGGGAATTGACAACAAAATAAATACATGTGGAATACAATGCACGCTATCTTAGTTATGATGTGTGAAACTAAATATTTGTTAGCTAACCCCTTTCTCACTTGAAAGGACATCTAACCTATTTAAGTACTCACATGAGTGAATGAACTTAAATATGAAGGTGCGTGTGGTTCAAATTGAGATTAAATGAAATTGAAATTTAATTAGGGAATTGACAATAAAATAAATACATTTGGAATACAATGCACGCTATCTTAGTTATGATGTGTGAAACTAAATATTGGTTAGCTAACCCTTTTCTCACTTGAAAGGACATCTAACCTATTTAAGTATTCACATGAGTGAATGAACTTAAATATGAAGGTGCGTGTGGTTCAATTTGACATTTAATGGAATTGAAATTTAACTAGGAAATTTTGAAGCACTATTAATATGTGCAGATCAACATAAATTCTGAATTTTTACTCTCAAATTTTAAAATATTTGTTTATTAATCAGTTTTTACTATTTGAGTTATTGTTCATACAATATGCAATGTAGCTTGATAGATTTCTATAAGATTCAAATTTATAAACAAGTTTATTCTTATACGAGAATGAAGGATAAATTTAAATAAATATACATGATGAATAGACAAAGCCTTTGTGTAAGTAACACTATGTCAACTAATTTCTTTTATGTAAAACATCACAGTTGTAATGGGTGCGTTAATTTCTTCAGTTAAACATTAAATACTATGTATAATGCTAGCACCACAGTGAAAACGATCGAAAGTTATCTATAATTTTGCAAGGTATTCAAGAAACAGCGTAAACTTTGAAGTTCATTTACCCCCTTTCAGGTGTTCCGCACGCTCAGACCGGAAGATCCCGTGTAGGGCAAAACTTTTTTTACGAGTATTTTTACAAAACATCCCATTTCATATACTTCATTCAATTATTTTAAGTATTGATATAAATATAATTTTAAAATTTGTATAAATACAGAAAGGTAAATGCTTGAACTTGGTAATGCGTATGTATTAAATACAAAAAAATATTTCAAGCATACCATTTGTTTGTTCGAAGGAATCAAGTGTAAGCAAGATTTGAATCAAACCAAATTATTATATGTGTATCTCATCGAAGTTAAACCGCGTTAAAGCTAGCTATGAATATCAACATTTTATGAATGTATTCGTCGTTCACTCTTTGACCTGAACGCATGCGCAGTTTAAAAGATCGAGCATTTACCCGCGAATATAAACTCACATTAAATGCTTTTTCGATCGTCATCGAAAGCACGTTTATCGGAATTTAGATATGATCTTTAGGAAAGCTACGAATATGTATAGTTAAATATAAGCTCAGAATATTCTGTCTAAAAAGGTTTTAAATCTATTTACCATCCTATTTTATTTATTTCTCATACGACAAAAACCAATGTAACATGATACTTTTTAAAAATTCACATTTATAAATAATTTAAGTTTTATATGGAAATAAAAGGATAAACAAAAATATAACTGCTATATAGCAAACGTTTTACAGTAAGATTTCGCTGAATTATCTCTTTCGGGTGTAGCAATTTTCAGTATGAAAGATCGTACATGATGTAAAAACAGATTCGTTCATGTTTAGATATTAAATACTACTTCTAATCTATCAAACAATAGTGTCTTGAATAGTACAGTAAACTAAGAAATTTTTATGGAAGTTAAACATGAGTAAAGAGTCCTGTAGTAACTAAGTTCGTTCACCCCTTTCAGGTGTTCGTACGTTCCATTAGGAAGACTACCGTATAAGATTTCCCGCGTGTGCATGAACTAACGTTGGAACTATTATATTTTTTGCAATTGTGCTATGATTAATGCCAATCATGGAGATAGATGTAGAGTAAACTGTAAAAATATAAAGTTTGTACCTCAATTAATTTTATGTCTACTTATCCCTTTCCGAGTTTACACAAAATCATAAAACAATAGATGTTAACAAATAATATCAAGACATTTTTCCAATTATAATTTGAATTATGTCTACAGGTAACTGTAGGACTGAAAACCTGAAGCATGTTTCCATATCAGCGAGTTCGACTTTTCAACTATACACATCATGAGATCCAATTTACAGCAAAGAAATTTTATACTTTGGATAATGTTTATAAAAAATTCGCAGAGAGAGAGCATGGTACTTATATAGCTTTGTAAACAATAAAGCATACATGTAGTACATATAAATAGCCTCGTTTGAACAGTTTAGTTCGTTTTGTCTCTCTCAATGTTATGCATGAGCGATTGAAAATAGATCTTATATTAAATAGGCAACACTTATGAACATATAACGTTAAGTATTTTCATTCATCTTAAAGAATTGGTGGATAAGAGCAAACTTACGTACTGAGCATGAAGAGTTCTTCCCAAAGTCTTGAGATCATTCAACTCGCACAGGGGTGTTCACAATTTCAATTCAAAGGTTTTTGCTAACATGTAATGTATTCCTCATAGTATAAATTGGGATTTATTTTCCTTTTTCGTTTCAATTGTGATTCGTAGACTCGTATAATGGGTTATAAATAAATAGATTTTAAAAACGAATCCTCCCTACTCGTAAAAACTGATCATATTAACATTTATAATTAAATAAATTGGTAAGACCTAACTTACTTAAACAGTACTTAACTTTATCTGCATTCAATTTGCTTTACTATTTTAAAGAACAATTCCAAACAATGGTTGTTTTGAGAAATGAAATACTAGTATCGTATACCTATAACATACATGTTACCTCATTTCGAATGAGTGTGCTTAGAATATATCAAACAAATAAAATAAAAACTTACTTTGCCACATCAATCCAGAGCTTGTATTAATCCAATTTCTCGTGGCACAGAACGTCCCACACGTGTTGAAGCCCATTCGGGCCGGGACCCTTCGATAAGATCCATAGTGTACGAGGTCCCGAATCGTCTGAAGCTCGCTGTGTATCGGCATGCGAGGTGTGGGCCAGTGTTGACATTCGCAGTCAATGAACTTCAAAGTCTATCTCATGTACCTGAAGCAGATCCCCTGCACCCCCAGAAAAACTTCATCTAGGAAGAAATCAATGACCCGAGCCAAGATCTTTTCTCACATCACTTTCTTCAGACGTATTTCGCATGGGTATCCCACTGAAACTCTCTTAGCCTTAAGGGTTCAACGTCCCGGTCCCAACATACGCGGAAAAGATAGAAGCTATTATTGCTTGGGGAAAAAATCACCCCTTTCTTTACGGAGCTGAGCGGAAAGGGTTATTGTGTAAGTACGGGTTAAATAGAGTACCCTCCCTTACCTGAAGGGGGGGGGGCACCAGTTATAGAATTCCGCTAGAGAGAGAAAGTGGACAGGTTCATGCCAGGGTTCATTGGCCAGAGATGCACTTTCTTCTTACAATCCAAAGGAATTTTTCAGGTGAGAGTGAAATTTCTTCGTCAATAACATGCACTTTCACTATCTGAACACGTGGGATATACGCGCGTGTGTTTATATCGGGTGCTTTACAATATAACTCCAGTTGCTTTTTAATTAAGTGTGTTGTGAACAAGTGCAGGCCTTTGGAATATTTTTATTTTGGATAACATAAACAAAGGTAGGATTATTATCTTTTAAGTACTCATTAAGTTTAAAAACTTTCGAAAATGTGCGAAACTCCATCAAGGGCCTATCAATCCATTTCGGTCATTACACCTTGCATCCCCATCGAAAACTCTGCAAAAATACGTGAAATGTGCGATACAACCAATGTCATTGGTTTTAACCCTCCAAGTGGTTTCGACGAGATAACTCGTCCATGAAGATCTGACCCATTTTTCTAATGGCAATATATCTCGTCATCGGGATATTGCCGTTGTTTTGATGACTACAAAATAGAGATATGGTCATTTTTGTTCTAATGACGAGATACCTAGCCGAGACAACCTCCAAGATGGCTAAACAATTTCGGTCATAGATCAGAAGGGACCAAAATTACGTAAACAAAACATCTTCATGCCGAAGAGTTCAATGACATAGTTAATAAATCTAATTGAGATCCCGTGTAAATTTTTGAGTTGGAAACAACAGTACTACGCCTAGTGAGTTTTAATTCCTTTTGATTTACATTGATTTAGATCTAACCAAATATATACCCAACGTGATCCGACAAAATTTCAAAAACATCGGGGTCAAAATAATCAAGAAACTATACCAGAAAGAGCGGTGAAAAGCAATGAAAACTAACCACGAGGAAATGAAAACAATACACACCTGTGGAATTGGGATTTCTAGGAATCGAAACTGTATCGCGCTTTGGTTCTCATTTCCATGTTACTTTTTTGTAAATTCCGTATGAAATACTACGTAGTATACAGATTATTACGCAAAAATCAAGCAATATTTATAAAGTTCAGTAACATGTTCTGGTATGGAATACATACTCTATTAACACTCGTTTCACTATGAACCAGTTCAAGCATTGTTATTTGTTCGAATCTCTTTACATTGAATTGAGATAAAATAAATTTTTTAAAGTGTCTTTCATGGATGATAATTGATAAAACAATACTCAGTTTACTTCTTGGATAATGATTCTTGGATAATGGATTGTTATTTTATAATCTGTATTTAAATGACGTACTAAACATTAGGCATTTTCGATTGTTTACTTTACTTTTGCCTATTTACAATTGTGAAATTTCAGTAGTGTCAGTACTAACGACTGATCTACTTGAAAAATTGTATTTTCAATTTTAAGCTAATTCTAGCTAATAGAAAATATGTATAACATAACATAAACATTAGAATGAACTCATAAGCGTCATTTTCCTATGGATGTTATTCACTTAATTTTTTTTAATATCTTACAACATTCAAAGTGAATGCACATGGAGAACTCTTATGAAATCAATACAACTCACCATTAAACATTGAACACTAAGACGTACATGCAATTCTAAAGAAAATAACATGTAACTATAGTAAAAATTGAATTGAAAAAAAAAATCTATTTTTTTTTGTTGACAAGTTTATTTTTGGTTTTAGGATTTTTTTATTACCGTTGGAGTGCATAGACAGATTTCTTCACACTTTATGGAATGTAAACAAAACCTTTTTTTTTTAAATAAGTTTTGTTAAAAGTAGGGTACGATATTTTTCAATGCTTAAAAAAAATAAAAGGTTAAAGAGTAGGTGATACTATTTAGATACATACTGTGTGATCGCTGTGTGTGTCGATCTTAATTAAAAATTTACTTAATAGAAGGTAAATATTAAAACTTCTTTTACACTTAAAAAGCGTAAATTCATCTTGAGAGAAGATATAGCTTTCAGTGACATTGTATATGAAGTACTTGCTCCTTTGTAGTCATGACCTTGGTTTTGAAACGGGTCTGTTAACATTTAAAATTTAGTTAAACTATGCGCAATACTTTGCACTGTTCCTTCTTGATTAATGCGAAAAATTACGAATAAACAATACATTGCTTGAATGTCTCCTGAAAAATTTGAAATAGTATATACATAAACCATCTGAACCTTTGAGAGGAAAGAAATACCACCCACATGTCAATGAACTGCTAAGGAAAAATTTAACCTAATTTGTATAGACGTACAAATGAACCTATGTAAATGTGAACATTTACATAGCTCATTTGTGGGTTCATCTATAACAAGTGAGAAGAATTTACCAAAACCTTTGTCGCAAAAGCATTTGATCTCCAACCATTTTATGCTCTCTATCCATATACAGTATTTCTCACATTTTCTTCTTGAAGTATGAATTATTATGTGGCAGACTTTACTTTTCTGTGCTTTTCCTTGGAGTATATGAAACCTTATTGAGCTTCACATATTGAAAATTGAGTCAAATGTCAAAGTATTCTTCCACCGATTCAACGTCCCTTATAGGGATTCACCACCTCATTGCATTCAAAGTAAAGCTGAATGAAGTTGTTGAATCTTGTAATTATTCTTAAGGGAAACGACTATAAAGGACTTATTGAATACAAGTTACTTGTCAGTTATGGTTCTAGAAGATATTTTTAACTGCGTACGTTCTACAGATCAATGTTCGAAGTTTTCTCCCGTTTTCATACGAAATCGAAATGTTTGAAACGTAATGTATTTAAGATGTAAAGTAGTTTTACGACACATGTTAAGTAATGTTACAACGTTGCAGAACAACAATTGTGTGATTAAAAGATAGCTCTTTTGAATGCTCGAATTATATTGTATTCGATACATTTATAATGGGTTTTATGTGATAAGTTACGAAGAACCGCTTAGAAATGCTTTATAGAAATTATAAACAAAAATGTACTGTAGTTCAGGGACTTCAATTCTAAACTTGAGAAATATTAGTTTTTAAGACTTATTAGAGATAGATTGCTCGATGGTATTTTATTAGACTTTTATTTTCAATTACTTAATCTGCTTTTATTATGATCATACTTAGAACACATTATGAACAAATTTTGATACCTTCTTTAACTAAATTGTAATGTTTTTTTTCTTATTAAGAGTTTTAATGATTCACAATATCTCTTTCCACTATAGTATAATCTTTCCAATAATGTAAGCATCACAATTTAATTAATTAACAATCTGTCAAAGGGTACATACGTTTAATTTAATGGTAAATATATTCCATGCTAAAAGTCATGAGAACATTTAACGATTACTTAGAAACTGTTTCCGCAAATATTGAATTTATCAAGATCTATTGATTTCCATTTCACTAACAGTTTTAACTAACATTGAGAACATTTAATGATTACTTAGGAACTGTTTTCGTAAACACTAATTTATCAAGATCTAGAGATTGTCATTTCACACACACACACTCTCTCTAACAATTAAAAAAAAACCTGTCAAATTTAAACAAATTACAAACGTTGTTTTTTGACAGTGTTTTCAGTAAAAAAATTTGAATAAATTATAATATACGTACTTATAATGTAGTGTTTCTAAGAGAGAAAAAGAGGGGGGGGGGTTTCACTCAAATTTTCCGTAAGTTATTTCAAATGTTCTTCCTATTGCTATTGATCACAGAATGAACAAAAATCTTGGAACAAGCTCAGCGCGCGTTCAAATTTAAACAAAGTTGACTTAGCTAAATTCCAGAATTAGCTTATAATATGATGTCCTCTAACAGATTAAAGGACCAATTGATTTTTTATTAATGTAAAAGTATAGGTAGAAATGTACCTTTTCTTTATTCTTCATAGAACATTCCCTCTTAATTATACTAAGCTTCTAAAGGTAAGGTTGCGTCAAAACATGAATACATAGCTATTAAATTTTTGCTATTGTTATTATTATTTAATTTTTCATTCATACAGGGTGGTGAAAACGTCACTTGCCATTTATAAATGAAATTTTACTGAACAAAATATGCTTTATTACGAATCGTGCTACCCTACAATTTGTAAACTAGGGCTTGTAAAGCATCTTTATGCACTAAGTATTCATAACTTTTGGTAACCGTGCATTGCAAATATTGCCTGTTGATAACTTTTCTGGAGTATACAGAAAACTACTTGCACTAAACTTGCGATCTAAAATCTGTAATGAAAAGTTCATGTGCTTGTAAATAATAAAATGTTAAAATCCACTATAACCTAAGTTTTCCTTCTGCTAAATAAAAAACTAATTTGATACTGGATAAGATTTAGCTTTAGTACTTAAATACTTCTATCAAAAACAAACATGGATACTATATTACATAGTCAACTGAATAAGTTGGATTACAAACTGAAGAAAATATTCTTTGGTAGTTGATATTTTAATTATTGGTATGTAGAACAAATCGAATAGATCTATTTTTTAATTAGAGCTATTTAGTGGTTTATAACTATAAATTGCGATAAATACGAATCTTTAAACATTCATGGAAATCTTCCTTGAATGATTTAAGTGCTTAAAAGTATTTGAAAATATTCTATGGATTCCATTTTACATAACTGCCCTTTGCACAGAACAAAAATATGACTTTCGAATCTAAGGTTTTGCGGGTGGTATATAGAGCACTCTTGAGCATCAGAATAACAACTGAGACAGCAGCCATAATATACCCTACACAGTATAAAGGCCTATCTTTAACCATTCTAGACCACTCTGAAAAGGTCAAAATGAAAGCGTATCGAACTTACAAGAACTTGTTCAAAAGGATTTCGACTATAGATCTCGTCCATCAAGATCTGACCTGTTTTGCTAATGACAATATATCTCCCCGTCATCAAGATCTGTCAAATTTTTCGAATGGCGATATCTCGTTCAAGACCTGGTCAGTTTTACAAATGACGAGATATCTCGTCGAGACAACCACCACGAGGGTTGAGTATTTTCACTTATATTCATTAAATATGAACACCTTCACATTGAGAAATACTGGTATTTTTCCTCAACTAGAATGTAGTATCGATACTCGTACTTTTATGTAGTATCAATACTAAAAGCAAAATTTCATGTGCATTATTTTGCTGCTTCGCAAATGAATTGAAAGCTTTTTCGCTGGATCATAATAAATCAGTTTTCTAATTATTCAATATATCTACTCAAGTACTCGAGGATTTCCCTTAAAAAGTTATGTTTCCTTCTTAAACCGATATTTAGCTCTTAAAATTATCCTATTCCTCATCTGAATATATTAACATTGAGAACTCGCGAGTCAGTTTAGTTTATGTTTACTATGCATTACGTATGAATATGTAAACATTGAATGCATATATTTAATATATTTCCTTAAGTATACAGAAAATAGAAAATGTCTGAAATATATAGTACCAATATTAATTCAACTTATGAATGAAATAACCGTATTGATATTTAAAACGAGTCGTCTCTCTTTGGAAAAAGTAACATGAAACATATCTAATTTTTTATTTCAATTTTCCAACAGTTTCCCAAAAAAACCGTTTCATTTTACCACTTATTGAAATTTACTTAAAGTAGAAATCTCAGTTTGGTAGCATGTAGCTATATTGCTTGAGCAATAATTGATTTTTGCAAAAAGTTTTTACAATTGATTAGTTTAAAAATTTTGATTAAAGATAGGTTTTTATACAATTGACTTGTTTTTTACAATAATTTGAGCTTTACAATAAGTCAACTACCATTCAATATACTAACGGATTTATATACAGCTATTAAAAAGTTTAAGGATTTCAAAATTTATTAGAAATACATATCAACACAAATCGGCATCGATGAATCAAGCACAACAGCATCGATAAAATTCGTATTTAATCTTTAATGTTTAAATCAGTGTGGTATGGCGTCCAGATGTTAGGCATCCTCTGTTGAAAAATAATTATAAATCGACTGAATCAGAAAATCTGATACTTAAAATAAAGTTTCATTTTTACACAAATCTTACATAGCGATCCATCTTTTTCTCTTCTAATCTTCTCTTTCGCCTGCACTCTATCGTTACGACTTTGCTCGCTATTTGTGATTGAACCAAGCGACTTGTGCCCGATCGTCCTGGTGTTTAATAAGTTTTGTATCTGACTAGTTATTGGTTTCTGTCATGCGCAATAGGTACTCCTAACCGAATCTACCTACCTTACCATGGCTCCCATGAATGCTAGCCTCAAGTTCAGCTTATATCCGTCGTTGATCGTTACGAATGATCTATCAAACTCTAGTTTCAAGGCAGCGCGCCTTGTCTGGTGCGCATGGATCTTAAACAAAAATCTATATATGCTCGAGTGTTAAATATTTCCTTGTCTAGTAGAAGATAATATTATTTTATTCTTTTGTTCATGTATCGAATATTTTGTTAGTGATGTAATTTTATGAATGCTTTGATAACAGAAGAAATATTAGACTTTTGTACGCCACTTTTCCTATAAGCAATTACATTTGTTATAATCCTAAAGATCCACTTCACCCCCTTTCAAAGTTGAGGGCAAAATTCATGTACGGAACTCTCTATCTTTATGGTAAACATTGGCTGACCAGTACAAAAAAAAATCAAACCATTTTTTTAGTGCTTTATTCATTGTAGAGCTAATTCAATCTCCGTAAATGTTACGCTACACTGCTGGTTTAAGCATAATAAACCCAAGCCGCTTATACTCAAGTTGCTCAGGTTGGTGACGTCAGGATGACGTCTTCTCTTCTGTTTTGGACAGGATATTTTTAGATGTTACGATATCGATATGGATTTCAAATCATGGACGGCCGATTTATTTTTTATAGCATTAATTAACCTGGATTAAACTGATAAAAATTGAAACGTAAAATGTTACGATCCCCCCCCCCCCAACAAGCACAACGAATGTTAAATATTACAATTATCTGACTGAAGCATACGTTTCAGCACCAACTAGATACCACATGCAGATGCGCTGCTAGCTTTATTTGAAGTAGCTGTACTAGTGTAATTCTAAAGGATTTACAACTTTTGTTTACCAGAGGATATAACAAATCTTTAAAGAAATCTTTAATCATTCTACCTATACCAAATTTGGCGATTATGTGGAATCTTATTCATTAATCCTCATTATGTAACAGTTGAAGCATGATTAGGATAAACAACCTGGCATTAGCGAAGAATCCTTAAAAATGTCTAGAAATAAATAGGCAGCATAAATACCGACATCTTTTTATCCGAAAATAAATGAAAAAACCGTACTCTTTTCAAAGCAATCGTATCCCATTCTTAGACTTGGCAAGGAGCGAACTACTAGTTAAAACTTATGGATCCCAATACTACTTAATGTGCGTAAGTAGATTATGCTACATGAAACGCCATTCCGAATTGGAATGCCAGATAGGAAAATACTCTTTTACAAAAGTCGCCGCTATTTTAAAGATAAATTATTGCAGAGAACAAATATCCGAAAAAAGCGCCTCCCAGGAGAGAAAATGCAATTAATCGATTTTTTTTCCTTTTCCGATTCGCTATTTCGGTGATTCCATTGACTTCGCAGCGAGCTCTGAGTTTCCATTCCCACATTAAAGTGGCTTAAAAGAAGAGCCAAAGCCATTAACTGCGAACATAAATGATGGTTTTACCTGGACACAGGGAACGCAATTTCGCAAAAAAGCTCATACGAACAGACTTTTAATTCGAATATCCGAGCGCCATAAATATCTTGCGAAGCTCTCTGGGTTTATTAAATTCCGCGAGATGCGGGCTTTCTTTGGGGCTTTTTTCGGCTCATAGGGCGCAAACTTTTCGGCGACGGTTGTAATTAATGTTTCCGTTGGGGGGGGGGGCGAATGTTATCGCAGTCCTATCTGTGGCTTACCCTCCTTCCTTACCCTCCTTCGACGATTTCAAATGCAAATATCGATGTCGCCTTGTTGCAAACACTCGTTTCCTGGACCCGTTATCGGTGTCGCCATTCAGACCTTCAGAGGAACGCGCTTTTTGCCCTTCTTCGGGAGAATTAGTGGTAAAAACAATAATTGGGTTAATTGGGTAGGCGTTTCCTCGCATTTTCTGGTTCTGAAAGGTTTTTAAGATACCTGTCCCGTCAAAAGACACATATTTTTTTTATTTGATTTAAAATATACATATGCAAGACAAGAAATGATGAAAGAACACCAATCCACTATTAAAACAAAATTCCACGAAGTCATTAATTTCACACTCCTGTTCGCTATTATTTTTGTTATTGGCCAGTTCTAAAATTGAGGTGTCCGTTGAATTTTTAAAGGTATTGCTATTTTTAATTAACGTCGTACTACAGAAACGCAACGGGCTATTGACGACTGTTCGGGATTAATCCTAAAGGGAGAGATCGAGGACAACACCGTGTAGTTTTGAACGGGTAGATGACGAGGCAGCAATTGAGATGGTACCCCACTCTCCAAACTTCCACACCACGCCAATGTGAGGACGTTTGAAGCCGAAGGTAATTTTTAAAGGCTTTTATCTCAAAGCGTTTCCAAACCAGAGGTACTTGAGTTTTCTTTCTTTCCTTTCATTTTTACCCATCGCCTACCTTCAGCTTTTTCCTTCGTTGTTTTGTCTTGTGTTGGTCACCGCTTGGTCAATTATGGCTCTTGTGCCATAAAACCCGATCCAACCCAATGTGGTTGCGTGTGGTCAATTGTTTCAAAGTTCTCCACAAGGGAATATATATATATTTTTACGAAATGTCCCTTGGTACAATCCAAATGTGACATGATAAGCTGTGCAATGAAAACAAAGCCACACTTCTCCTTTTTCTAAGAATTCGCCTTGGCGTTTGTGTATTTCCAAAAAAAATTTTCCATGTAATATGCTCGAAAAAGAAAAAAATATCCAACTCACTAGTTTTAAGTCAAAACATTACTTTTTTGTGAACTTTGAAAATGAGAATCTGGATCAATTGGCTCATGACTGTAATCCAGTAAAGGGCAGAATGCTTTCTCCACTTAGAGGATTGTTTTCTTTTGTGAACATAGCGTTAGTGAAATTTAACTCTCAGCGTCAAAAGACTTCCCGAGTTGTTTATAATTGCCTTTTACACAAAACGACTAAATAACCACATAGGTTCATTGAAGGAATTCTATCGGACAAAGAGGTCAAAACTGGTTAGACTGGAAAAACAGATATATGCTTATGAACCCCTTCAAAAGGAAAAGGCAAACGAGTCTATCCTGGTTCGTCGCACGAACCACCGACGAAATTTTGCCGTATTAAGTTGGTTGATTGAATTGGGTTTTATGGCACAAGGGCCATTTTTGGCCACACAAGACAAACAATATTAAGTAATGGACATATACACACACACAAGGAACGTTTTACTGACAGGTAGAAGAAATACACCCAGGGAGGAACAGAACCTACGCCACCTTCAACTCGCATGCTGCTACGATGTTGTCATATTCACTGAGTCACGGCTCTGCAATTTGCTCTATAAGAGAGGTAGGCATTTTAACTAATGTCGCACTGGAGCTACACAAAGGGGCTATTGACGACGGTCCGGGATAAAACAGGAGGAAAGAACAACACCACGTACTTTTGAATCACAGTCGGATGACAAGGTCGCACCTAAGCAGGCACCCCACTCCCTAAATTTCCACACCTCGCCAACGTGAGGACAATTGAGGCCACAGATTTAACGAGCATCAGCCCTCTTTTACACGACAGTCTTTGGTTGGATTCGAACTCGCAACCCTCCGGTTGCCAGTCCATTACTCTTCCAACCAAGATACCATGTCCCCTTTGCTCTATAAGGAGCTATAAGTTTGATCAGTTCCCATTAAAGATGACAGACGAATAAAATATTGTTAGACTCTCATAATTTTCCCAGCAGAAAGTTGGGTTTAAATATAATCTTTTAACTAGTTGTAGAGTAAAACAAACGAGCTGAGTACAGATTGGGGGAGGACCTTTGACTATATCTTGCTGCACAATAAAATAAAAATTCATCTAAATTTCGACCATAGAACGTGTTTTCCAAAGTAAAGTAATACCCACTAACTAATCTGAGGAATAAGAGGTAAATAATTATCGATGATTATTTTTATCGTGAATTATTATTTTTTCACCAGAATGTTTCATTTTGATCAATTCTCATGAAATGTTGGCCTTATCAATGACTCACAACCAGATTCACGTAAGTAATGATAACAAAATATGGAAACTAAAATGAAGTAAATCAACTGCATGTGGAAATTTATCTAATGAGAAAATAATTCTTACTAATCTTGAAAATGGAAATTTGGAACCGATGGTTTCCGTAAAATAATAGCACATAAGACAAAATTTATTGTTTTAAATCATCTTAAAATCTAACTTTCTTGAAATAATTTATCTCAATAAACTGTGGAAACATAGTCACAAACTGAAAATGTAACATAAAAAAGAAATTAAAAACAAAATATTTCAGAGGATCAATAGAATTTATGATCATTTGAATGCATGCTTGAAAGTTAACGTGATAAGAGGACCTCTTGAAAATTGCTTTCCTGAAGAATTTAAATATCGCTTATTATATAGCCAGTATTTCATTTGTTTAACTACAATACTTCAATCTTCGAATTTCTAGCAGTTATTATGTATATAAAAAATAGATAATGAGATCTGGTTGGTAGGGCTTTATAGCACGTGGGGCCACATTTTAGTCATGCTGTGCCAAACACAAGCCATGTATCAAGTAATGGAGATACACTCAACGAAAGTTTTACTAACATAGAAGGCGCGATATCTGGAGATAATGCCAATGATTTTTTCTTTATGGAATGTTAACTAATACTTCATATCCATAACTAAATATACATTTTCAATCTCGAAACTTTATTATTCATTCGGAAACTTTTTATGACCGGCATGGTAGAAAGAAGAAAGCTTTTTCATTTGAAACTATGGAGACCTTAAATTTGTCAGCAGTATGATTATATCGATTTAAAAAACTTTTATAAGCAATACTTCATTATTATTTTCTTTTTATAGAAGCAGGCGAAAATATACTAAAAAATGTGGGCAATAGTATATCACAACTCTTCTTAAAAGTTGCATAGCACATAATTCATATTTTCAATTTTAAAGTAGTCTTATATTTGCATTGGAAGTTGTTAATATGAGTACACTAAATTATCGTAAAAAGTATATAATGGGCTCTGTCAGCCTTTAAATATGCAAATCTACCAACACATTTTCCTGTATAAAGTTTAATTTGAAAATTCGAAATGGAACTGAAACTTGGATATATTTTATGTTGTTTTGATCGAATTATTAGATACACATTTTCAATAAACTAATCCAATCACCATAATCCACTTAATTCTGTCATTTTGCTTAATTTTTCAATAAAAAAAATAACATACGATGTCATCTTGCCTCCTTTTAAAATTAATCTATCGCCCAAAAAAAGAGGTCCCAATAGATCATTACGGTTGTTCATATAACCAATTTTCGTCCTCCGTTTTCAAAAAATTTAACCTTGTGCTCAATATATTAAGAATAGCACTTAAATGAAGCGCAGCGCCACCTGGTGTTTGAAAGGGGAAATCCTGCCCCCTTCGTGGGCCCCCCACAAAGGTGGTAAAGCATGATTATAAAGACTCATTTCTTGGTGCTAATCGCCTCGGAGTAGCCGCTCTTTTTAATACAGGTCTCGTAGCACAGCTGTTGTCGGTCGAAGGCGATTAACGCTCCCTCATCTTTAAGAAGATCTTCCTCTAGTGCTCTATCATCAATTCAAAAGTTACTTCGCCATTTACATTTCATACGACACTTTCTTGTTACGTTCTCAGAATACCAAATAGCCGAGATTGACTTAAAAACTCTACACTAAAAGGGTAATTTCTTACATTGAAGCACACACACGCACTAAATTACACCACTAAAATTGAATCTCTTACTAGTATTGTTTTACTTTGGAAGGCTACTCGCACGAGCTGTTCCCTGGAGATTAGACTATTGGCATTTTTATGGGTAACTAAGGAGATGGGGTATATATTATTTCCTTTGACGCGAATTTATTTTCACTTCTGTGGGCTAAAATTATAATCAAACAAAAAGGTCATGTAGCCCTTCGTAATTTAGATTTTTAAAAAGTTAACATACTCCATAAAAAATCATGTTTTTTTCCTTAAAACTTCAATGTGAAATTCAGATAGAAACTAAGACTTCTTGAGAGTACTCAAACTTAAAAAAGTTTTTATTTATACTTTATATTTTGCTTCATAAGATTTAAACTAGACGTGTTTGCAAAGATCTTGTCCCAAGAAAGATGTAATATTTTGCTCTTTCATGCCTATAAGAAAAATTTCTTCGAAATACTAGCTTTTTGCATAGTTATCTTTTCATTGCAATCGCACTGGTGTTTCTCAGTTTAAAAAAATATAATATTAAACTAATCTGAATATTTGTCAAAACTTAATTGTATGGTTTTTTTCAATATTATGACTTTTCCTGAAGTGTTTATTACGAATCCCGAAACTTAAATGAGCAAAAAAGTAGGATTTTGATGTTGGCTCGTTGGCCTTATATGCATCAGAATAGTTTAATGCATTTTTAAAACTAATCTTGCTTGTCGGCTCACAAGTCCAAGTCGGCTCACACTCGAAGTTCAAATTATCAAGATGAGTTTTTTAGCTTTTCTTAACCAGAATTTGACGATATTTAGACTGGTGAAAACCATTAATTAATTTATTTTTTGCATAAAACACACTTAGTGAGAAAAATTACCAGAATAGAATTTTTCCTCTTTCGTTTTCTCCGAATTTTTTTGACTTACTGTACTTCACATGTATACCGACTATATTTACGTTCAAAAGCGAAATATTTATACATAAGATCAAAGATCAATAAGATAAAATGATATAAAAAAAACTTGTGTTTCGATAGTTAGATTAAAATAACGCAAATTATTTATTTATAAAATTATAGTAAGTTATATAAAATTTATAATTACACTTGAATCTATTCAGCTATTTTATAAACAGTTTATCTCATTGAAATAAAAAATTAATAAAACAATTCCACCAGACTGTATTATTTTGTGTTATTATATATGCCTAAAAAACATGCTTTATCAAAGTTAGCTTTGAAGATCCAATGTGTGACAATAGATTACGTTGGGTTATGGTATCGATTATCGTGATGTTTCCGATGGAATATGATGATCTGTGCAATGGTCTTTCCCCAAGCAAAAAGCTGGAGCCGTGAAGCATTGCAAACAAATCGGCAGATCTGCTTACCTTAATTAGGTTAGGAGAGAACAGGAAACACCTGATGATCTTCAATCACGCTTTGAGATCTGTTCGCTGGCTGGTCAATAGCAGTTAGTGGTAAAACGAAATACGAGTAAGCAGTTGATCTGCTGTTTTAATTACCCCTCTCCAATTAAAGGGAGGCCGAAAGGAATGCTTGAAAGAGTGCTAATTGTACCAAGAACTCGAATCAGCATCAATCAAATCAGCAAAACTAAAATAGATATCGCACTAAAGACACTAAAAGAGAGTTTAACAAGAAGAATATTGACTCCACGGTCTTCGAAGCCAGGTTAATGTTCGTTCGCTTGGCCAATTTTATGAAGGCGAATCTGCGCGAAAAAGTTAGGATAGTTAAACGAGGAAGAAAAATACTCCCCGATGTTTGGTTTGAGAAACGATGATTTTGTTGCTCTACTTTCCGAAGACGTGAGTTTTGAATTAATTTTTAATTATAATTATTTAAGAGACAGTTGGTGTAGAGTTTGGGAAGAGGCCAATCTAATTTCGGATTGGATGACTGTTATTGCAGTTAATCAAACGTATTCGAAAATGAAAAAGTTTCAAATTTAGCTTTTATTTTTATTTTACTGGTAAAAGAAAAGTTAAGTCTTTTGATTGTTAAGGACATCTTTTAAATGTATATGGTCATTCTCATCTATATCTTTACTAGAGCAGATTGATTCGAGGTCACGTAATACTAAATGTAGTCGTAGAAAATAAAATAATTTAAAGCATTTGTTATTGCAAGTGCCAAAAATTTTCCAATTACTAAAGCCACTTTCTATCACAAGTTTTATGAAATGAAACTTATGATTAAAAAATTCATTGGACTAGAGCTCGCATTTCATATTTCATGGGGTAGAGTATATTTTACTTCTATGTGAATACCACTGATACAAATGCATTATATTTTTTACCCTGATTTAAACCATTATATAGAAGTTTCAGTAAATAAAAAATTGGCTTTTCTGTCTTAGACTCAAAACTAAATATGCCATCAAGTGCACTCATTGTCAAAGTAATCAACACATGATATTATTGCATCGGATCTTGAGTTAAATTTTTCGTTTCGAACGTTCCGTTAGTTACGAAGTGTAGTTATCACATTCTACACTCGAACGGAATAAATTATCAAAGCTAAATTTAAGTATATATATATATATATAGTGCTATGAAACGTATAAAAATTTTCAATTTGAACTATAGGTATATTAACACATTTTAGAATTCAGTTAAATGTAATTATCATTAGTCATGTTTTATCCAACTGACAAGAGCTTCACTTGAAATAATTTTACTCTAAGGAATTTAAAACAATTAACCAATCTGATATAATTTTCCGATTTAGAGAAAATTCAATTTAATTTCTGTTGCATTTGTCGAAATAAAAGCTCGAAAATTTGTCAAAATGGTGAACACTCGTATGATATATTTAAATTTTTCATTCAGAAAATGTTATTGAGTTATGTTTTAATACATTAATTGTTAATAAGTTAGAAATTAAAAATACAAGCTATGAGATGCTCATTCTATAGAAATTTCTTTTCAATCTTTACAGCTTTTTATATGCTCGATTATCGAGTTGAATTAAATAATTGGCGCGCAAAACTCCAGGCTTATTTTGCCGTTGTGAAGTTTTAATTTATGTATTAGATAAAAGTATTAACCTATTAGAAGAAGCAGAATAAAATTTTAAAATGAACTCTAAGAGAATCTAACCCCCAGTTTTTAGGGATCAATGACTTTAGAACAAAATCTGAATCTCGTGCAAAATCACTTTAATTAAAAGACATGGTCAACTAATTTGAGTTAAACTTCGCAAATAGACTGTAAATTACAATAAGAAATTCTATCAACATTAATTAATGAAATAAAATTCATCTTTCAGTGTCAATGGCACCAGGAAGACGAAGACTTTCCACGGTAGGCCGATGAACTCAAGCCGATTTGGGAAATTATTTTTTGTAGACATTCTTCATAAATAAGAAAGCAAAATACAAGCAGCAAAAGCAGGCTTCGTTGGGGTTAGGTGGTGCATGGAAATAAGAAGGGGAACTGTGGGAAGACAACCTCAAAGAGTTGAGGGGACTCGGAAAGAAAGGGGTCTTTTCTTCAGTTCAGGGATTGACATGCAAAAAAACACTTGGCGGGACCAATTCCGAATAGAAGCCCCAAAACCTTGCGAAGTCAATACTCGGGAAGGAATTTCGAGCGAGGGTTCTTTGGGCTCAACTTCTCAGTTGACCATCTTATACACCTGCTGAGTTCAAAGAGGTGCATTCGAGAGTTTACGATGTGGAGAGAGAAAAAATTATTTCCAAAGAAATTTTTTCCACGGATATTGCACTCCAACCCTTTATAACATATTTTTTTAATTTTAATTTCTGAAGAAACAAACTTTTTTTGCAAACAATTTCGAAGAAAAGCGCAATCTTGACTGATCGAACAACTATACAGCCAGGAGCTGATGAGTCAACTGACAGAAATACAATTCACATTTTCACTGTCAATAATGTAATTTAATGCGTTAATTATATGTTCTTAAATTTTACAAGTGATGTATCATTGGTTATGGTTAATAAGGCTTGCAGAATGCGAATACGATATACTGTCTTGTTTATTAGGATTTACCTGTCTGAGTGTTCTTAAAATCTGTTTTCGAGGAGATGCTACTTCAATCAGTTTTGTATATTCTCGTCCACTACTTTCAGATTAATGCACGTGATAAACTGTTAATGAATATACTACATAAGTAAAACCATACCATATATGAATAGCGCATTTTAATTGGCAAATTTGGTACTTGGTGTTAATAGACTGGATTGACTATTTAAAATACAAATACATCGAACTCAGATTCAGAGATATTACATAAAGTAGTGAAAGGATGTATTAAAATTTTTAATTTTCACTCCTGGTCTACTGACAAGTGAACATTATCTAAATCTTATGATTTTATTAAACCAACTTTTGAAGCCATGTCAAAGTAAGGTTTAACAAGGAATTTTATTTCAAGCACTGTTTTTTCATTTGGTTTATTGTTTTGGGCAAAAGACACTTGAGAGGTAGAAAAGGCATTTTTACTATTCTTAAGGGATGAATGGTGCTCAAAACTGGAAATTTCAATGCAAATTTGCGAACAATTTAGCGTTTAAAGTGGCTGATTAGCATGCGTCTGTGTTAGCATCCGAAGGCATCGTATGGTATATACTTTAGAAAAATGGTGAGCCTAACTACCTCCTTTCCCCTGCGTGCCATATTTTCCTGCAGTCCTTTTTTCGCCCTGTTCAGACCCGTTCTGGCCTTTTCCTGCCCACCTTTCTGTAGATCTCGGCGATGCAACCACCACGGGCCGCGTACGAAACGCTTTTTCACAATTGGCTCCTTAATTTGCATAATTTCATAGCCCGGAATATCCTATTCGTAAGCAAAGCAAGGGTCACTTTGAAGCCTGCTCCGACTTTCAGCAAGTTTCGCATCCTGCGGTCGACATGACTCGTACCGCAGGAAGGCAAAAAATCTTGCTTCCAGAGAGCTCCTCGGATCTCGTGCTTACGAAGCCCAGAGAAAATGGAGATCACGTTCTACAGGAAAATTCCGCTCCCGTTCATCTAATTCCGGAATAAAATTCCCATTATTTAATTTGAGGCCGATCCCGGTTCGGGAGCGCAGGTTAGAAGGGGTTCGTGACGTCATAGGCCGTGCAAAACCACACTTCTAGGAAACCGGTACATAATTGTTTCCATTTGCATAACGCGTATAAAATCACTAAGGAGGCTTCAGTGTTTAAAGCTAAACGAAATGGTTAGCACTGCAAAATATTCATTTATTTTGCCCCCACGCTGCGAGGGAGTTTTGAAGTCAGCGAACAGGAAAAAGGTGCTTTTTTCTCGGCTTTTCGGAATGCATGGCACTGAATCCCGAAACAGGAGTTAATGTCTTCTGGAGATGCTGGCTCACTCCGCAACACGAGGTGGAGGGCTTTTATGCTCTTCCCACAGACGCTTTTTTAAAAGCTCGGAAAGAAGCGCTTGTCAGTTGCAACGCTGCTCAATGAAGAAATTAGAATTTGCACCCACTTCGGTGCGGCTGACATCTGATATGCAGTGGGCTTTTTCTGATCCTACGAGGAATAATTACGTGGCTCTGGGATTGCAGGGAACAATTATTGTGCAAAAGACGACGCTAATCCCTGTTTTAGGCTGTCCTGCACTCACTTTAGGAGTAGCTGATAAATGGACTTTCACTTCGGGATACTTTGCGCACAAAATACTACAAGAGAGACAAATAAGGATTGCTTTTTTAAGCTTCATTAAAATTTCAGATTCAACCACGGCCACAGTAAGAGCATTTTACTACACTAGTAACAACAGCGACAACTTGGGAAATTGTTGAATGAGCCTGAGCATTCTCCAATTGCTTTAGATGACACTGCTTTCGCTACCCGTAATATGCAAATTTTTTGGGGTAGGGGGTTGGCACCCCTCTTACTATAACCCACATAAAAATATTGGGTGAAAAAGCACTAGACATAAAAATATATGGAGGGGTCGGCACCCTACATAAAAATATCGTAGGAATCAGCACTAGACATAAAATATTGAGAGAGGAAGGCAACCTATATAAAAAATATTGGGGGGGGGGGTGGCATCCAACATAAAAAAACTGGGGATTGGCACCCTACATAAAAATAATCGGAAATTAGCACTTTACATAAAAATATTGGAGGTTGGTACCCTGCATAAAAATTGTGGGGAATCAGCACTAGACATAAAATATTGGGAGGGATCGCCACCAGACATTACAATATTGCGAGGAGTCTGCACCCTACATAAGCATATTGGGGGAATCAGCACCAGACATAAAATATTAGGAGGGATCGACAACCTACATAATAATATTGGGGGTTGGCATACTACACAAAAATATTGGGGAATCAGCACCAGACATAAAATATTGTGAGGGATCGGTACCACACATAAAGTATTAGGAGAGGTTGGCAAACTACATAAAAATATTGGAGGAATCAGCACCAGACCAGACATAAAATATTGAGGAGGAGTCGGCATCCCTCCTACTGTAACCTACATAAAACGTATTGGGGAATCGGCACCCCAAACATAAAAATAACTGGAGGGCATCAGCACCCTACATAAAAATGTGGGGGGTCGGCAACCTCACATATATAGTGGGAATGTCGTGGCTTCCAAGATACCCCAATAATTAGAAGGCACCCTACATAAAAATATTGTGGGGGATGCAGAACCCATCATAAAAAAATGGATTGTCAGTACATACAAAAATGGGAGAGGTCAAAAGATTCGAACTACTTGAAGTTCAAATTTTACTCCTTGTCGACTCAAGAGATTCTGGCTTGTATGTCGTTATTTCGGAGGATTGCTTTGGACAATTTCTTAAATATTAAAATTCTTCAAAATTAATCTTAGTATTGTAATAAATAATCTATATTATAGTATATTATAATAACTAATCTATATTATATTATACTACAATAAA
Organism: Metellina segmentata; assembly: GCA_947359465.1. NCBI lineage: Eukaryota > Metazoa > Arthropoda > Arachnida > Araneae > Tetragnathidae > Metellina > Metellina segmentata. The sequence continues at coordinate 44,191,745 of OX375872.1, read as the reverse complement.
TAATCTATATTATAATATACTACAATAAATAATCTATATTATATTATATTATAGTAAATAATCTATATTATAGTATATTATTATAAATATCTTTCAAAATCAATCTTAGTAATACAATAAATAAAGCAATAATTTAAATTTTGGGGTCATTTGGTTTCCTGTGATCTAAACCTACAAAATCAATGTTTTTCCCAAAATTTTAACTTGTTTTGAAAATTGAAACAAAAAATACAAAAACTCAGAAACAAGAGTTAATCTTAGGAATCGTGTAAGCCAAACATCCGAAATACGATTAAATTGTTTTACAGCTTTAGGCAACGGATAAAAAACCAGACGCGCTTAAAACAATCAAATTTTATTGATATGCCAGTAGTCAAAATATCTATCCCCCCGATAACAATTTTAATAAAAAAACTTTGACAATATTTTCATGTTACGTTAAGAAAAATCTTATGTAAAAAGTATTTTATCGAATAACTTTCATGGCATAAAACTTTATTTATATAAAAACTTAAACTTTTTTATACAAAAAAAAAACTTAAATCTATCAGTCTATATTAAATATATAGAAAAATTTGTGATACTTTTAGTTTCTTCAATAGAAAACAATTGTGCCTCCCAAGTTCCTACACGTGGGACACAGAGGGCTCCCTGCTCATTTAAACGCATTCTTTGACATCAGATTATCAAATGTGAAAACGTACACACTTTGATCTCAATAAATTTAGTCCTAAGTTTAAATCCTCAATATAATCCCAATCCCTCCATATTCTTAGTCATAAACCTAGTCCTCAATATTCTTAGTCCTAAACCTAGTCCTCAATATTCTTAGTCCTAAACCTAGTCCTCATTATTCTATTCTCCAATCACTCTTTTTCCCCATTTCGTGACATTTTTGAATTTGTGTTTGGCGCAGCTTGATCAAATATGGCCCTTACGCCATAAAACGCCAAAACAACCAACCTAAACCAAGTCCTTCCTTAGAGATGTTCCAGACGTGCTACCGCACCAGAAAAGCTTACTACTCAAACATCGACAAGTTGAATGCGAAAACATAAACAAACTTAATCCTCAAACGTAGACAAACTTAGACATACAATTCAACTTAATTTGCTTAAAAATAGATAAACGTTCTGCAATTCCCAATTAAACCTTTAATCAGAATAACTAATTCATAATAAAGTGCCGTATATTGCTCTGATAAAGGTGGAACGGTGGTCGGTAGAAAATCTTTGACTTAGTTATTTCTTATATCAAAGGTTATTTTTTAATTTATAGGTAGATAGAATTAATTCCCTGAATTAAATTTGTCCAATTAAAAAATAGGTTTTATCGTTTCCTGGATAAAGGTTAGAATGGATATTATTTCAGTAAATTTCTAACTATTAAAAGTTGCTTATATATTCCATTTTGTTCCTGCTTTCATCTTAACATTCTGTTAATTAATAAAAGCGGAGGTAATTTTTATGTAAGAGCAAACTCGTTTTTTCAAAGATTTTGGAAGCATTAATATGTTAAATTTATGCAATTACTGAATTCAAATAAAGAGCTAAATTGCATCCAAAAAGCAACCGGTTTCTAGTGATGTAGTCTTTTGAAATAAATTAAGTATTGTTATGTAAATCAAATTTGCATGAAGACTTCAAAACTAGTTTCTTTAAAGAGGTATGGTTGAATTCCAACTGTTTACAAGTTAGAAAAGTGTTCCGTCACATTAATTTAGAAATTAAATTTTATCTACAGCGCAACAATAAAAACGAACAAAAAAACAAAATTCATGAAAGTTAGGTTTATTTAATTTCAGTTCTTATATGATGTTATATCTATTTTGTTGTCTTTTCTGACAGAAAATGTGTCACAGTACTCGACAGTTATAATGAATTCTACTGTCTTGGGGAGTTCTTAGCAGAACTATGTGACGCTGAACTTAATTTGCATTAGAAAGAAATGAATTTGCATGAAAAATGCCTCGACAATGAGGAGACGTTAGCAGAAGCGCAAAGCTAACAAAACAAACCGCATTTTCAAAAAGTATAATTCTACTGCATAAAACATAGAACGTGGTTTGAGCTTGAACTTCAGAAAGCCGCTCAAGTGTGACTAAGCTACTTCGTGTAGAACAACCAGTCGGAGAGTTTGTGCACTCCACAGGAACAAGTTTAAAAAGGCAACCAAGTATTTTTGCCTCAAAATTCGCTCACTATAACTGAATGAAATAAAATTCCCTTTGTCTCAGAAAGTTAAATATTTTTCAAAAATATTTTGCCTTAGACAGTGTAGTCTTGATATAATTAATCGGCCAAGTATGTCTGTATTTTTGGGATCCTTTCGTATTTATATTACGTGGTATAAGATTATTTCTATACATGTCTGCATTTTTGAGCATTTAAGATAATTATTGTTTTGATCAATGTAAATGTATTTTAAAATAAACTTTTGAATGTCTGAATATTAAAATTCAAAATAAATATCAAGTACCTTACTTTCGAAACTTTAAATGGCTGAAGATACTGGAAGCTCCTAATTACAGATGGATCAAATCTAACAGTAAATAAATATTATTTATAAATATTTCAAAATATATGGGAATATTAACAAATATTTGAAACGAAACGAAAAGTTCATTTTATTTTGTGACATTTATAATTCTGTAATCAGATTGCGAAGTTTGATAAATATGATTGGATTCATTTTTGTTCTACAATTTTAAACTGAGATAAATAGTCCTTCCTTATTTATCCTAAACTACATCGTATTTGAACGTAATATTTCGTCAACTTGCAAATTTCATCTTGACAGGCTAGGAAGAAAATTTTTACCTCGATTATGACAAAAGACAGCATTTGTCAACTCAAAAAATTATTTAATTTTTACATTTTTGACGCGACAAAATTTTTTTTTTTGCCTTGAAACTAATATGGGTTTTTGTTTGATGTTTCACTCCTGGGATGCGACCTTGACAAATCGCAAAATTTCAAACATGAGTTTTTTTTTAGTTTTACTAGAGCAAGGAATATGATGGATCTGCAGTCTGGTGAAATCAAGGTCATTTTCTTTTTGTATAAAGGTTAGATATTTCTTTCTGAGAAACGCGCTTAAAGCATAGAGTAAAATTTCCCCCCTTTCGTTTTTTTTTCTCAGAGCCACGTTTTTATGACTTGGTATGTTTTACTTGTCAATCGACGAAATATAAGAATTTAAATCTAATTTCGGCATGGGAGGTTACATTTGAAACATCTTGACTCGACATTTTTGTATTGTAAATTTTTTTACAATAAACATATTCTCATGAAATGCTTAACTAAGAAAAAGTAAAACAAACTATTTTTTATTTAACATATGTAGTGAATGGACCCTAAAGCAATAAGATTAAGAAATAATTCATCATTGATACACAGGCTCTTAAAACATTGTATCAGGGTTAGGTATTATGGATCGAAGTGAAACAAGCAAGCTTACGATCAGGTATCAGTCAAATCTGTGGAGAAAGTTCGGGGTCATCATTTAGCGCGGTTCCAATGGAAGAAATATATAGTCATTAAAACCATCTACTAAACATTTTATGATGACTCATTCCGATACAGAGTCCCAAAGCTATAAATAATATTGAGCATGTAAATAGGCACATTAAAACAGGCAGTAGAAGGCGTAATTCGTTTCGAATGACACTTCGAAAAAGAACAAAAACTGAAGCGTCAAGAAAAGAGAAGGTAGAGTTAGAGCATCAAAACGTCGTTAGGTATACAACCTAACAGCCATGTTTAAAGTCATACAACCTAGTTTGGTTTAAGTTTAGCAAAAATATGTTTACGCCTCATTAGAGCGAATGTCTCTTTGATGGCGGCTCAATCATAAACAAGTCTTCTCACCATGGCTGGTATTTTTTGTCCTTTCCTCGTCGCACCGAAATTGTTTATGTTCCGGGCTGCTTTTGATGGCTGGCAAATATTGATTTTTGTGCCCGCCTTTCTTTTAACGCGCTCTCTTTTCTAATTAAAAGTACGTTAACTTTCCCCTCTTCTCTAAACTAGAAGGACAATGGGCTTTGCAGAAGATCTTTTCTGTGTTTATTATCCGGAACGAGCCTTGCAGTTACCGTTTTTTTGACGCAGCGCCTTTTTCGACAAATAGCAGCCCTTAAAGCTCCGGCTACAGCAGCACAAAACGCGCTCCCCCGCTAATTATATTTTTAATTATGAACCATTTTTCGCGAGGGGGATTTTTATTAAAAACAATTTGTTTTGTTCGAGCGAGCGAACGCTCGACATCGTTCTTTTTTCTGGCCTCCCCCTGTCGTTTTTACGGGCTCTAAAAGACAGGGCTTTAAGGATCTGTTTCTCGGTCAATAAATGCGCCGTCAGGCAAAGGAGCAAAAAAATGCATCTCTTCTCATCTCCTACGCTCGTGAATATCTTTTACGAAGTTTAATTAGCGGGTGCAGCAGGAACGCATGCGAGAACATTGATTTTTCGTTCGCTCCTCACTAACATGTCTTTGAATCTCGTGTTTACTATCTGCCCTCTTTTAATTTCCAGCGGCGCGTTTTTTCTCCCTTTTTAACCTTTTATATCTCCCCCTCCGCGCTCCCTTCTGTCTTTAGTAATTTAAATTTTCGTTTTATTCTTTTATCCGGCTTCCATGCTCTCGCTCTCGGGATCTTTAAAGAGCGGAGAACACGCTTCCCCCCTCTCTCCCTGCCCCCTACCCGCCCTTCAACTCTTTTATTTTCTTTGGGGTTCTGCGACGCGATGCAGAAGACTGCGCGGTGGGGGGAAGGTGGGGGGCAGAGAAGGAAATTTTTATTCCTTGGAAAACTACTTCCTAGAACAACGCAAGGCACGCTTGAGGATAAAAGATCGTTTTTCTTTCGCCTCCTTCTTCAACAACCGTGTTTCGGAAATGCGAACGAGAGAAAAATGTCTTCTTTTCTCTGTGAACGTTGGACCCTCTAGGGTTCTCTCTGCAAATCAATTCTTCCTTATTTTCTCTTCCCAAAGAATTTTCCTTATTTTGATCCTTTTTTTCCTCTCCATCCCTCCGCTTCTTTGCAGAGTGACTGATATTAATGAATTTAGCGTGTTCACGAAAGAAAGCGGCTGCAAGTCATTTGTTATTACAATGAGCTGCAGTTTTTATTTTTGCTTCTGCTGCGGAGGAGTTTTTTCTTTTCAGCTCCGTTTTCTTGTCGTTCTCTTTGCTCTTGGTTGCACAATTTATTACTGAACTTGTTTCTTGCGAAATTGATTAGAATACCACGCATGGAATTAGGGAACACTCGCATCCTGGGGATTGATTGAAAAGACGGGCTTTACCTGCTGTGCAGCATCCTCGGCACAAACGCATTGGTCCCGCTTTAATTTACATGATAAAGCATCGCGTGACTCGGGACACTTACGAGCGAACTGCATTTTTAGGCTCTCAAAAAAACTTGAAGAACAATGTTTGTGGCTTCTAATGCAGATAGAATGCGTTTTAAATTCTTTGATGGCGACATTTATTGTAATTTCAAAGAACGGTGTTTAGTTTTTCTTGGGAGGAAATTATTCGGATTCAAAATTCGCTTCATCTTTTGATGCAACTTTCACCTATTTGTTGCCTTGGTGACAGAACGCCATTTTTGGTCTTTCCCGTCAAACGGAATTTTTTCTTCACATCCTTCCAACAGCTCTACACGAGATTCGATGGCAAGTCCAAGTAAATCGGAAAATGTACAAGTACAAATACATTTGGTTTCCATTTACTTTTGTACACAATCAAATTATAATTTATTGAATCAATTTAAAAATAACCTGTCCCATCCGTAGAGGTGCGGGGCTTACAAAACCGGAGACATACGATACTGAAAAATAGATGAAGACAGGTTTTGGCAGCCTTTTTGTTTTAAATTTGACTGCACATTAATTGGTACCATAGTGCGGGCACTCAATTTATTTAAGAAGATGCACTTGGTTCAGTCTCCACTCAATCTGAATTCTGGGTCCAGTACCAAGTTAGATGACAGCCCTTGGAACCAGGCTAGGTAACGATCATTATTACTAGGTAAGGTGAAAGCCCTTAGCACTAGGTTAGATAACAGCCCTTGGAACCAGGCTAGGTGAAGATCATTAGTATTAGGTAAGGTGAAGGCCCTTGGTACTAAGTTATGTGAAGACCTTTAGTACTATGTTAGGTGAAGGCCCTTAGTACTATTTCAGATGAAGGCTCTTAGTACTAGGTTAGGTGACGGACCTTAGTACTAGATTAGGTGACGGTCCTCAGTACTAGATTAGGTGACGGCCCTTGGTACTAGATTTGATGACGGCCCTTGGTACTAGATTTGATGATCGTCCTTGACACCAGGCTTGATGACAGCAATGGTAACGGTCAGGGTTGAACCAGGCTAGGTAACGGTCCTTTGTACTAGGCTAGGTGAAGGCTTTTTAGTATTCGGTTAAGTGGCGAACCTTAGTACCAGGTTAGGTGAAGGTCCTTAGTATCAGGCTTGGTGACAACTCTTAGTGCCGAACGGGCCCCTCTCGAAATAAAAGAACGTATTCCAAGCACTCAAAGTTTACTTGTAAAAAGGCGCATATTTTCTCTTTTCACTTCCACAAGTATTAAAACACAATGAAAAAATTAAGAAATTTTTAACTAAAAAAAAAGACAGCGCAGTTTTTTCATCTCACAGGGAGGGCCCTATCCTGAGTGTGAAACTTCGGGAAGGAGCATGACTGCGTGAAGAACCATACATATTTCTTAATAGTGTAAAATTTGAGCATTTTGAGAGCTGTTGTGAATGTTTCAAATATTTTATTACAGGGGCCATATTTGAACAAGCTGAAACAAACGCAAGATTATGTCAGGCAAATTAGTCATGAAAGTTTGGTTGGTTTCGAGTTTTATGGCGCACAGGCTATATTTGACCATGCTGTGCCAGACGCAAGACATGCAATATCAAGTAATAGACACACATAATGAAAGTTTTATTGACACAGAAGAGAGAAATACACCCAAGGAGGAATGTCATGAAAGGAAGAGAGTGATTAGAGAATAAAGTAGTGATAAGTCTGTAAGGGATATGATGTCGATAAAACACGCGATTTTAGTTCTTTAACGGCGTGTGTAACATGTTTTGGCCTCCTGTACGAAAATAGATTGTAACAAATTTTCCAGAGCAGGGATTTCCAAACTGTACCCGAGGGACCAATTCAGCCTTCTAAATAAGTTTATCTACACTACGTACATGGAACAACAAAAAAACACATAGCAAAATTATAAAATTAAGTATTGAGATAGGTAGGTAGGTTTTTAATTTAAAATGGAGCATCATAAAAGGCTATTGACGACAGTCCGGGATCAAACCCGAAGGAAAAAATTGATTAATTAATTATTTTTTAATTAACGTCGTACTAGAGCAACACAACGGGCTATTGACGACAGTCTAGGATCAATCACTTAAGGGAAAGATCCGAGGACTACACCTCGTTTTGAACCACGATCAGATGACGAGATCACACTTGAGTTGGCATCCCACTCTCCAAACTTCCACACCATGCCAACGTTGGGATATTTGAGGCCAAGACAGATTTCTCGTGCAACAGACCCCTATGCACGCAGTGATATTTGGTTGGATTCAAACTCGCTGCCTTCTGGTTGCTTATCCGTTACTCTGCTAAACGGGATAGTGAGGCCCAGTTAAATATTGAATTTTAAAACCAAGTAATTATATGAAACGCTATATGGTTCGTTAATATCAAAATTATCTTATACAAAAAATGGGCTTCTTGAAAAATAGGGCTAAAAATGTTTTATTTTTGCTTAGAAAATACATCGTTTTTATTATACTAGTTGAGTCAGAAATATTATACCACATTGTAGTTATTAATGTTGTTCTAAATGTTATTAAAAAGATAATTACGTGTGCAAGATCAATTTAACATTTTCACTCTAATAAGTGGTAACAACGTTTTGCTTCCACTCGGAACTTTCCCTTGGGGATTGATCCCGGACCGTCGCCAATAGCTCGTTGTGTTGCTTCAGTACGACGGTAATTGAAATACCTCCATTTAGCTTCACCTTGTATCCGATGATTTCATCATAAACAAATTTTTAATCCAATTTTGCACGAAATTTTGGATAAATGAAATTTTTCGTAGAAGAAGAATTTTCTATAACATAATTTTATGTTTGCAATATATATATATATATTTCTTATTAGCTATGGGTTTAGTATGTGGTATTTTAGAATAATATTAATTACATTAATGTGTCCTTTTTTTCGATTCGGCCCGATTGGGACTTTAAATACATTAAGATGGGCCTCACTCAATATGTTTTAGGGATCCTGATTTAGAGCATTCATGAAATTTTACTTAGCATACAAACATTTAAACACTGGTGAGACAAATGTCTAGTTTTATATTGTATTTTCTCCTGATTCAACAAAATGAAAATCAACTTATTCGTGACTGGAGTGATATTTACTGTAACATTCAGTTCTGAATGTAAGTCGTTTTAACTTCAATATAAGGTATTCGTACAAAACCGTAAAGTTATTTTAGTTTAACTAAACCTACTACTCGATGGTTCAACTAGAGGCGGATATGGGCTATAAAACTCACTTCCTTATTTCATTTTTAGCGACACGTTGTCTATTCCCTTTTCACAGAAAATTTAATTTAAAATTTAAAATTATTACTGTAATATAAGAAATTTAATCCAGGATAGAATATGTTTGAAAAATATGTTTTATGGGTGTTCATTCGCAATAAAACATTATTTGTAAACACAAAGACAGTAACGCTGGTCCCTTTGTTATCAGATTTTGGATTCATATTAAATTCTGGGAATAAATGTTTTATCGAAATATCGCAACCTATTCTACCCAAAACAAAAACTTAACACACAAATAACCAACAGTACAATATAAATCTTAATACACAAATATCAGTGATCGAAACTTAATTAAGTTACGAAGTGATGAAAGCTTTGTCGATTATGAAGTAGAAGCGAAACGAATTGCACATATTTTTGTGAAATAAACACAGCATACAAACATACAGGGAAGGGAAAAAACGCTTCCATTTATGAATAGGTAAATGAGAACTCATAGGTAACAAATTCTCAAAATTAATTTAAATAGTACTAATTGATCTAACTCACGAGTTTCGGTGAACGTTTATGTGTTTTCTCTGAAATGACGTTATGTTTTTAATCTTTAGATCTTGAAAATTTAAAGGTTAGGCAAGTAGAGCAATTGAAGTCTAGTATTTGTTTTACGAATCTGAATTTCAAATTTCCCAAAAGCAACAAGTAACTCAATTGTTTTGGGAAGTTTTCCCTAAGAACTATTGGAACAAAAAATATCTAGTTTTATCGTTTATTTGTTCTACTAATGTTTATGATTGCAAATCTAATATTATGCAAAATATTTGTCACTACTATATTGTTTATATAAATATTTCTAAATATATATAAAGAGGTTTTTAGTTTTGAGGACAAATTCCTTTTGAAGTTTTGAGAAAACTATCGAAGAAACGTCCCAAATCCTGTCCAGTGGGATAAACGTGTAATATAATTAAAAGTGCAAGCACGGAAAATCTATTAGGTCTCTTATTTTGGGACGAGGAAACTCTATTTTTCATGTACAAAGAGAAATTGTGTGTTTTTCGCAATTCATTAGGTGTTCCATATTATAAACCGTTTTTTCAAATCGACAATTCTGATTTTTTGCTACAACTTGATTTTTTAGTGTTTTGTAAATTATCTATTGATGTATAAGAATCTTGTTTCACTGTCAATATTTGTGATAGTTGATTCAACGGCACTCATTCCCCAAATTTTGCCAATTTTAACACGAAATTTTCTATATTACCTATTACGTGTCTTAATTAGGGATGCGACATCGATGTCGATGTTTTCAAAACATCGATGTTTTATAAAAAACATCGATGCATTGGAGTCGATGTTTTTTTTAACATCTATGTTTATACTTGTCGATGTTTTTACGTTGTCTATGTTTTATTTTTAAATGAAGAAATAAAAAAAGTACCATTATAAAAATTAAAAAAAAAAAAAAAAAAAAAACAAGTAGCATAATTTTCATAATCAGTAAATTGAACATACTATTAGACCAAAGTGGCGAAGGGTTTGAAAAGTAGGGATGCGACATCGAAGTCAATGTTTTCAAAACATCGATGTTTATTTAAACATTGATGTATTTACCATCGATTTATAGAGTCGATGTTTGTTTAAGATCGATGTTTTTTCGTTGTCGATGTTTTATTTTTGAATGAAAAATGCATCATAGAATTATCAAATGCATCAAAATTAAGAAATATAACCGTGCGACTAAGTTTTTGTCAGTGATGGCGGCATATGTCCCATCAGAAAGAATTTTTTCCCTAACTGGTGGGATAGTTAGTGAAAAAAGAAGTCGGCTTAAGGTGGAGAAAGTTAACAAACTTCTTTTTTTGCAAACTGTAAATAACGAATATTAATGTACATAATAATTATACGTCCCAAAATTGTTTATTTAGAGTAAATAAAAAATAAGTTTGTTGTGTTTCACCCCCATAAGTTGATAAATAATTAATAATAACTAACAATAATTATTGCTATACACATACCTAATTATACTAATAGTTAGTAGTACCTATGTCAGATTGTTGTAAATATTATTTTCTTGTATATTATTAAATTTGAAAATAAAGGATTTGTTAATTGTTCTTATTATTTTTTTTTACTTTGTTTTGACAGTTATAGATAGTTTTAGTTATAAATTAATCAACGCGGCAAATGACAAAATAAATCCCCCCCCCCCCCGGCGAATATTTATATCTGAGGTTGCTTAACCAGTTTTAAGAAATAGGAAAAAAAAGTTTAAATACACTGATGGCTTAAAAACATTGATGTTAAAAACATCGATGATTTTTGGGCGATGTATTATCAACATCGATATTTTAATTTTGAACATCGATGTTTTGCTATTGATGTCGCATCCCTAGTCCTAAGACAGGAAGATATATTAAGGGTTTCTTTATGGCTGCCTAGTGCGTCACCGTCTTTTTCTGCAGGCATTTTATTTATACTAAGTCTACCTAAACCGCTGGAGTACAATTGTGTTAGTTTTGCTAGCTATTTGTAGTTCTCATAATGTTTGCCATTTATCATTTGTTGCCATCAAAATAGACTTTAAATTTTTTGGGTATTATTTTGGACACGTTTTCAAGCAGTTATTTATTGTTCTCATTACAAAAATTGTTTAATTAAAGTTTTACCGTTTCCTTGATAACATTAACTTTTGATTTCTGAACATTGCATGGATAGAAATATGACGAAACTATTGAAAATGTAATTTATATTTAATTTACTAAATCAAAGAAAAACTATTCAATTATAAAACAATGCACTTAAGTAAACTCGACTCAAAATTAAATTTTTAAAAATATTTGACAACTTTAAAAATTACTTAAACTTGAGACTTGGCTTCAAAGAAAAACACGTGAACAAAAATTCTGAAATAAAAACAGCGATCGCATAAATTGAATTACTAGTATATGCTGAAATTAAAATTAATTAGAATAATTTTCAATGATTTTCAACAGTATCAAAACTTAAATTATTCTGCATTAACATTTTAGAAATTTTGGTTTCTAAAAGCTAATGTTTTTCTTTGATTCTTGATAAGCTTTACGTTTCTGTCACTTTTTTACAAAATTGTTGATATGAATGATAAATTGTGAATTTTTACAAAATTTCAATTGCTGTAAAACATGTTTGACTTAAATGCACTTCACAAGTATTCTTATTTTAAAGCATTGAGTATCTAAGGTTTTTTTTTATTATTAAAGAAGTGTTTTGAGGATGTTTAAACGCGCATGACTCTTGAATTCCCAAGGAAAGTGAATGAACTAATTTACAAAGTTGTTGAATTATTAAATTTATATATTTAGAAGGTTTAAATTCCCAATTAGTGCTTTTATTGGATCTTAGTAATTTCGTCATAAATAGCATATCAAACGTTATACACCCTCCATATTGTAACATTTATTAATTAAACTTGATAATTGCATAAATTTGAGTAACATTATTCTCAAAAGTTTATTCCCCTATCATCAAATCGTTTGATATTTTGGAAGCAGACTTGTCCACATCGGAGTTAGATTTAATGTCATTTTTACAGTAGTTTGTAATACGCTCTAAATCTTACTGAACATATAAAAAGTTAAAACTAAATAAGTATCATAATTTATTCAAAATAATTTACAAAACAATCAAAGTAGTTTGCACTCAAAAACTAACACAAACAATTATTTCAGAAATGTCTACTACATAATGTTAAGTACAGCTCAGGTTCAAAGTAGTGCTTTAAAATTCTGCAAAATGTGAACAGTCAATGTCCTCTACCGAAACCCTTGTGGGAACCAAACTTGAAGCGTAAAAAAGCCTCCTCCTTTGAAGACGAGCACCTTGTACTTGGGAGGTCGGTGGTTGAACCGATTTTTTTCGCATATTCGAAGGTAAGTCTTGAAATTTTAAAGGAGGGTGGAAAGAGTTGCGCTGGGATTGAAAAGAAGTTGGGGAAACACTTTGCGGAACAGGAAGAAAGGTTTCTTGCGTGAGAAGTTGGAGGTTAAAGCCCTCGAGTACGATTATTGAGCCACAAGATTTTAAATAAAATTATGTTTACTTAAAAAAATTAATGTGTGTGTGTGTGCGCGGTAGGATGCAAAACTTCCATCTATTCCAAAGTTGGAGTTCATTCTTACACCATGCACTTAGCGTCAGTCTGCACGGAAAATATGAAATTGCATTTACAATCTTGTGAAATGTAAGAAAGAAATTTGAAATTTGAAAATTAAATGCAGTTTATAATTGCATTTTTAAATTGCTTCCGATGTTTTTATTACTGTTCAAATTGAAATGGCTGGTTCAGTAAATAGGTAAGATAGTAATTGAAAAATGTGTGGATTGTTTGGATGAAGGAGGGGGGGGGGTTGAGTCTTTCGTTACTTGATTCTAGAATTTACGACTCACAATCCAAAGTTATTGTTTGCAAGTACATTATAATACAATACAAGGGTTTGACAAAATGTGAACATCACGATTAGAAGTTTTTATTTTTCGGAAGTATATGGGTTTAACTAACAAGTTTCATTATCTTTGGAAAATGCTTTACTCAGTTTGCAAAACGTCTCTTAGAGCAGCGCAGGAATTTGGAATATAGAATTTGGTATAGCAAAAGGAGTGACATCATAAACTTTCAAAACAAATTGAAAATACGTATTTCAGAAACTCCAATTACAAAAACAGACAAATTGTCTTTCGTTTTGAGGGCTACAGCGTAGATGTTTATGGATTTATGAGCAATTTACGGTAAATCTAATCGAATGCTCAGATTGTTTCCAACCACAGGATAGTGAGGTTCAAATCCCAAGATATATTACAAACAATTTCCACCAAAATCATTCACTGCAATTTTCATATATACTATCATATTAATCTTCAATATTCATATTCATAAATTCATATCTATGGAATACAATTGCTAAAAAATCACTCATTGCACAAAGTGGAGCAGAAAATTGGAAAGGATGATGAGAATATCCTAAACCTAGACAGTTCATAAACTTAAAACGGGGGGGGGGAGCGACATGGCTTTATAATCATTTCAATTTATTTAAACACAGGATCGAGTTTACGTCTTGAGAACTTACGATGTAAGGTACAATGTTACAATCAACTTTTACCGTCTGTCAATTGTGAGTCCTGTGATAATTGGAGAAGTATAACTTAGTATTCAGTGTTCCTAAACGACTACTTTTGAATGCATTTCAAAATCTCATCATATAATCCAAATAGCGTTCCTCAACCAAGCTGTCATGTTTTCAACAAAAATTACGGCCAAAAATTTCCTACATTATTTTAATACCATCCAATCATTGTGAACATTTTGGAAGAGAATGAGTGAGATACTATCTTCTTTCAATATTACTACCATGTTAGCAAATGTTTAAATGGAACAAAATTCCACTTAAAACATTTCAACGCTGTATGACTTTTCTATTAACCATTGAATAATAATTGATTCAACACCTTATTAATGAAAAATATAAGGTATTTAAAAGATGTTTCAATTTGTCTTAGCCCTTCTAGCTATATAAATCAACTTGGGCAGCAATATTTAAGAAATGTTTTATGAACAAATTTTAATTGAGAGAGAGGGGGAATATATATTTTTTTATAATTTATAACTCATCTAAAAGCATGATTATAAAATTCAGATAAATGTCAAGTAATGAAAATACACACAAGGAAAGTTTTCTGACATTGAAGAGAGAAATACACCCAGGGAGGATTCGACCTCGACAGAGACCGAACCTTTGCCGTCTACAACTCGCAGGTAGCTAGTGCAGATGGCATACCCACTGAGTCACGACGATCTTAGGATAATGGGAAATTAAGCTTTTGTCAGATACGATTTTATTTCAAAGAACCCGTCATCTATTAGAGTAAAGTAATCAATAATAGAAAATAAACTTTGTGAAAGTTACACACACGAGTTAAGCAAAAATTTGAAAATGTTTATTTCTATGACTTGTTTTTTTATTTTAAGCTTTCCTTTAAATTTCCAAACTGTTTGCTCTAAATGACAACCATTTTTTATACATAAATTTATTTTTGTCAAAAAATTACCAAAAATAAGTTACAGTAAGATAGTTTCAATATGTACGTTTCTGTCTATAAAATTCCCTTCTATACTGTCGATAAGCTATTACAAAATTATTCAATATTTCATAGCTTTGATACTAGTTATGTTTATAATTTTGCTCATGGATAAAAATTATTCTCTAATTATTCAAACTCAATCAAAGTGTAAATAAATTCAAACTGTAACAAGTGTATTTCGTCTTTTCATATTCATGCACTAAATTCTATTGAAAAATGTGCAGTTCTAATCAAACAGATAGTAGATCAGTTCGTTATTATTTCCAAATAGACATTATAGATGTGAGCATGTGGAGAATTCTATCGATGAAAAAGATGAGCAAGATAGGGCCTGGCGTAATTTCCTTTGGGAAATATTCACAAGTGACGAGAAAATAAAAGCACTAACGCTAAGGTAAACAAACTACTATTGGTTTTGTTAACAGAAGGTTTAAAATTAAAATCAAATGTAGAATAAAAATATTACAACAGATGCGCTGTGTTTAGTGAGAATTTAACAGTGATCTGCTTCAAAACACTCATCATCCAGCATCGAATTTCTTCGGTGTGGCTTCTATAGTTTGTAGGGTAGAGAGGGGGTTAAAATTTGAAGATTCGTTATAAAATTATTTCATAATTGTACACTCCAGCACTTTTTCGAGTAACTATTAGGCCTCTTGGTTGTATGTCTTGAGTCATTATTTCGGATGATAATATTGATAAATTAGAAGCGTGTTTTCTCTGAATGTGTTAAGGATCGGAGGTTGGTTACATTGAATTTTATGGTGTAAGGGCCCATACTTGCCAAACACAAGATGGACCACATCAAGTAATCGACACGTACACACAATGAAAGTTTTACTGACACACAAAATACACCCAGAGTGGAATCGGACCTGTACCCTCTACAACTCAGATTGATGAACTCACATTAGCGCAATGTGCAAACCCACTGAATCAAGGTGGCCCCTTAAGAATGGAGGAGTTAACCTCTTTGTAGATGAACTTACCTTTTTATTAATACATTTTTAGATTCTAACTATACCAGTCAAGAGAAAGAAATTTGTTTATATTTATTAGTTTATAAGATTCTTCATCTACTTCATAAGATTGTTTGATATTAATTCCAACCAATTCACTCAAATCTTCAATCTGTATAAAATTAATTCATATATTTCAAATTACAATTGGACTATTTTACTCAAAAAAATCTTACAACGGTCAGCATGGTTCAAAACTACGATGTGTAGTTCTTGGGTTTTTTCATCAGGATTGATCCTTACCTTCACCAATTGTCCAATGTGTTGCTCCAGTGTGATGTGATTTCAACTACCATTCTGCCTTATAAAGATAGGATTTGTAAGGTTCTCTCAAAAGCCGTATTCCTCTTCTGAGCTGAATATTTTTCGTAGAATTAAACAGCCTGAGCAAGTATAGTTGTATAAATACATCATACACACACGCCTTCGTGTATTCGTATAGTTCTATTTCCTATTATAAACTGGTTCTGGTCTAATAGAAAAGATATTTTTTGGAAACCATTAAAGGCCCATTTTTGTAACCATAAATGGTGAAAACATTTGGCCAGACGAATCTGAAGCAGGGCTATCCAGGTATAATAAGAGTCCGTTCATTGAACCTAAGAGTTGACGCACAAAGACCGCTCATGGACTGATGTTCCAACCGAGCTCAGTACGGTTCAAGCTCTGCAGAAAATTCATCGAAGCATTACCGAACCATTTAGACTTTGAAAAGATTAGGGAGATCACTAATTCCCGGTCCTAAGTAGGAGTTTATGAATTTTAATCAGAGTCATCATGTTTATTTATTTATTGGGCTGCAATCCGTCTCGACCCATTGTCTGTTTTAAACCGGTAGTCCAGTTCCTTGGACATGAAACGGACTTCGAATGCAGATTGGCTTGGAAGTCTACCTCAACCCCACAAAGGTCTTAAGACAACTCATTTAAAAGGATTGAAATGACAGCGGGTACCCGCACACACTTTTGGTACGTCATTTACATCTCCTTCAGCTGACATCGAAAACCCCTCGTCTTACCGTTGGTGTCACAAAACTAGCGTAGAGGAGAGCAGGTGATTCTTGACACCTCGAATGGACGCCAAAACATGCCAAGAGCAGTGGAGTCCAAACAAAGAGAGAATGGCCGGAAGATTTAAAGGGGGCACCTCTTTGGAAATTAGTGCCCTTCTCTACAAAGGTAGAGGCGATTTCTTTACTCTCCTAACAAAGCGTGGAATTCATTCAATAGGGGCATTCTAGTACGATTTAGTCGTGCGCTCATACTAATACAGCCTCTAGTATCCATTGGTTTAATATTAATAGTCGTTCATAATAAATGAAATCTTGATAACAAATTAAAATTTCAGTTCAATTCAATGAAATGCATAAAAATAAAGAAATTAGAATATCACCAAATTAAGTTCATTTCCTGTGTTAGCTGAACTTTATCAAGTCAATGAAAATTAGTTATATTTAATTAAGGCCGAGGGTAATATTCGGGGTAACGTTGTACATTTGTTTTCGGCTGAGTTCATTTCGAGCCCTTCCAGAAATAAAGTCAGCCGCCCATTTTATACAGATCACAAATACTCAGTGCAAAGGATAGAATGGTTAGTATGTTTTAGTTTCAGCAACGTGTGTGGCTGAAGCTCCAACGCGTAAAGATCTTTATTGCTAGTAATTGGCTTCGTAAACACGACTCCTCAGCCTGGAAGTGTGAGAAAAAGTTTGTCTTATAAAGCATGTTACTTTGTTTTAAGAAATCGCAATGCATGTATCGAAGTTTTAGATTAAACTTATTTGGAAGACATTTCAGTTTTAGCATAATTTCTAATTCGTTTATGGTATTTTTTGCTATTGAATTTGCTGAAAATGTTGCCAAGAATTAAAAAATTGGCAGACTGGATAATAAAACACCTCATATTAAGACTACGATTAAAAAAGTTATTGAAATTAATTTGTTTTAAAAAGGGGTATTATGAGTTTTGCTGTTTTGTAATTTGAACTGAAGCAAAAATCGTAAATTCTTCTATCACAGCAATATCAAATATCCTGTAAAGATACATTATTCGTGCAATTGCAGCTTATCAGAGAAAAATTCAGAAGAGCAAAAACGATTTTGCTGAAAACTTGACTATAAAATATTCAGTATTAGTATGTTACCCAATTAATAACAAACTATTTTATGTTAAATGTTATGCTAGAAATAATATTTGATCATGTACGTTAACTTATTAAAATAATTTTTTTTTTAAATTTAGAAATGAACTCATCAAATATTTATTTGCCACCTTTTAAACATTCTATTAAAAAGTGTGTGCGTCTTCCTAGTTAAAAAATACCTGAATCAGTACTTTCTGGGTTTCCATTTCACCTAGTTTATTTCCATAAACAGGCACAGTGCCTCATGGCACTCGGTAAGAATTAAATCCATAATATCCTGTTATGACTAATATATAAGTTATTAGTCATAAGTCTGAGAATATATTAAAATACGAGTCTGTTAACACATTAGTTTGAAATTTTTATTATATGCAAGAAAATACTGAATTCAATGTATGAATACTAAGACTTTTCATGATAACTTATCCATCTGAAAGGTTTAACACGCATATACCCGCTCTGAAATTTGCAGTATTCCCTGCACGACTAATTTGAACTTTCCAGGCAAATATAATTTTACTAAGATTACTTCAATCGACAAATGTGTTTCTTTAGTCACGATACGTGTTGTATGGAAAATGGCACATTATTCGAAAAATCACGTGACGCGCTGAGGGTTATTCAACATTAAATAGTGACCCTTGCATGAAACAAGTATGCATAAATATTTCTGAAACTTATCAAGCAGTTACACATGAATAATTAGAAAGCACTTTAATTGTACAAATAACAGTATATCAGAAATCGTATGGACTTCTATGTATCGAGTACATATATGCTGTGATAATGTTGATATGTAAAACAAAATGAGAGAGAGACACTAGTTTGTGTATGTTTTGATAAGCATGTGCATATATAGATGCAACAGATTTTTTAAGCAAGTGGCAGAAACGTAGGATTTTTACCATAGTATCCAAATTTATATATATATATATATATATATATATATATATATATATATATATATATATATATATATATATATATATATATATATATATATATATATATATATATATATATATATATATATATATATATATATATATATATAATAGACTTAAAATAAAATAACTATATTATTATTAAATGTGAACTAGTATTTAACTACTGGTTAGGTTCTACTTTATTTCCTTGTCTCCCAAGAGAGTTTCTTTTATATTTATACACTTTCAAATTTTTTATAATGAATAAAAATACTCGGAAGTATGAAGTTTTTCATGCATGCTTGGCGTCTGAGATATACTCATACTTGAGAGCCATTTGGTAAGATTGAAAATACTCAGACTCGTTGGTTTAGATATAGAAGAAATTGTTTCTTTTATCCATAGTACGGGTGTAAGGAAGTTATAATTGAGGTTTTGTGTTGGGTTCAGAATACATGCTGTTTGTACTGATGTTTTTCCTACCAAAAAATGCAGTATTAAGTAAATTAAAATTTTCCTACTTCTTACTTTTCCTATATTTAACTATCGTCTATAAAGTTTAGGTGGACACATTTTTAGCCAATTTCAACTTCAAAAACTTAAATTGCGTTGCGTCTGGTCTCTGTGTCGTAAAACTTTTGCAACACGAAATGGTTAAGGCTTAGTGTATGTAAACATTATTGGTATATTACGTTAAAGTATTCAATCTTAACGGGTCAAGGGAAGATATTCTCTTAAAAAAAATTTTTATTCGAAAAATACATTTATATAAGGAAATAAGTTTCGCGCAGTCTATTCCTGAAAATATTTTAGCATAGTTTTCTTCAAAGGATTATTCGCATCATTAACAAATATTCTGGATTTAACCTACGACTCAGGCTGTTGGTATATTTTGTAGTGAATGAAACCTAGTTTGGCACTAACAGCGATGAAAAACGTTTAAAAACGTCTCAACCACAACAAAAGTTCCATTCCTATCTTGGAAGAGAATGGAAAGAGAAGGCTCAAAATGTAAAAAAAAAAAAAAACACGTTGGGAGAAAGTTCAAGCGATCTTTCTTCGCTTTTTACACCGTTTTTTGCCGGCTTTAATAACTATCGCGAAATAAGTACGAAAACGTGATGAAAAAAGTGTGTGGAAGAAAAATGGATCTTGGTGTGAGAGGTGAACAACGAAGTTTGGCGCCGCCTTGGCGCGAAAGTAGAGCGATAAGCGGCCTAGCCGAGCACCTCCTATGAAAACCTGATTAACAATGAAACGCTATTTTGGCGCAGGCTGCCGAAAGGAAGCGCGAAAAAACGTCTTCGCCCGCAGTTGAGTGACAGCCAAGTCAGTTATCATTACCGTTATTACTCCTTAGCAAAGATAGGGGGCTTTTTTAAAAGTGTAACGAAATTCACTTTAATATGTTTCGATGAACACGATCGGGCGACGGCTGAAGGCGAGGGTTTCAAACGCAAAACTAATAAATCCGAGCGTATTTTATAAAAGCAAGCCGGGTAACCTTTTTATTAGCGGAGAGATAATTTTTCTTCGCGCGCAATTTCGTCCTCTTTTTGCCGCTCTTCTTGCTTTAATAACCGAGTTTTGACATTAAATTAATCGTTTTCGCTCGGAGGGAAAATTTTTAGCCGAGCGTCATTTTTCAAAAATAAATACCGATGTCGCATTGCGGCATAAAGAGTGGGGATTTGGAGGAAAAGCGATTTTTTCGCGTTTTCAGACTTTACGAAAAGAGTTTCCCTCCTCAATGCAGTTGAAAATGAAGAACAAGACAGGTCTGCGCAAACAAACTTCGCGCCGTTTTGTCACACGATGGATAAATTTCGCCGATGAAATACTTTGTGCGAGACACAACGAAAACAAGTAACCAATGATCCATAACTGGCGAACAGTTAAATACTTAATTTAAATGGCATTCAAAAGAAACTCGATTTATGAAAGGATTCGAAAATATCTTCAATCCTAAAAATGTCCACTTCTTTCGGAACTTTCGCAGCGTCGCGTTTGATGATGCTTTTCATAAACTTCGCAGAGGAATGTTTCTGATAATTCTTTTTCTACTTTTCACTGATAACGGTGGAATTTTCCCTCAGGTATCAAAAATCATCGGTTTGGAACAAAGTAGTAATGAAACCGGGAGCTTATGCTAAGGCAACTCCAAATTGTTTTCCACTTATTCAGGTTTTTGAGTTCTGTAAACAGTTCTCGCTAAGTTCGATGAAAACCAGTGCAGTAGTTCACTCTGCTATAGTTGACTTATAAGTCCTCAAACAGATAAAATAAGTTAGTTTTAAGAATAAAAGCTTTTTATTGCTCAATTTTTTGAAGTCAAAGTACTAATGGTTTAAGTTTCTAAATTCAATAAACCTCCAGATTCCGGAGATAGGAATAGGAAATACAGGAAGAAACTGGGTGGTGGGTGATAGCAATTTTTGAGGCGCTCGCAGTTTTCAATTTCATCTAGTTGAGTTACTTAAAAAAATTTTAACCTCTTGGAATTTGGCAATAAAAGCACACTTATCTAAAATACTTGAAAATAGCAGGGCCTACGAGGTCTAATGAGCTTGCCCACCTGCTAGCAAAATGCGAGTCGTAGGTGACACAGGTTCGATTCCCTGTAGCTTACCTCGTTGTTTTGTGTTCGGCGCAGATTGGTCAAATATGGTCCTTGTGTCATAAACCTCAACCAACTTAAGAATAATATTTAGGACTTTACTTTTTAAATGTAAAACATTGACAAAATTAGGTTATATTTTAGTATGTATGATGAAAATCACAGTACAATCATGAATCTATACTTTACCTGCTGTCTATTATAGCATGGAATGACAGTTAATTGTACTTGATAACAATGTGAGAAAGTGAATAACGCCAAAACTCTGTTCAAAAATATTAAAAAATAATAATTAAACAAGTTCCACATTTTGTGCCAATTGCCAATAAATAATAGATTCGTGGTGCTCCAGCGTACCAATTATCCAGTTAGTTTTAAATTGAATTCTTACGTTTTCTCATGTGCTGAAAATATCCATCTTCTACAACTTATTTTAAAATAGGTGGAGAATACTTTTTTCAAAATCTATTTTCCTGTTAGTATATGTGAACTTTAAAGAAACCCAATTCGATCCCCAAAGTTTGTAATTTAAATACAAACTTTATTGTATGTTCAAAACTTTTAATCAAGGGGTAAAAATGTAATTAAAAGTGTAGTCTGCAATTTTTTCGGCCAGAAATTCGACTACGCAAGTTTTTCAAAATTTTCTTCAAATATAATGAATGTTTTTCCCCAAAAACTGATTTGTTTAGAAAGATACTAAACATTTTGATGTTATCTTTTTTACCTTCATTTCGGTCAATGATTGTATCAAACGCCCTTCTTAATAAAATTAGTAATAACTTATTTCTAATTGTACTAAGAAGATTCGTGTATTAATTCGGTACGTAATATTATGTGCAAGTGATTATCGAAATATCAATTTATTTTTGTGTTTACTCGTATTCAATTCTTTAAATTCATCTGGCCAAATATGGTCTTTTGCGCCATAAAACCCTAAAACCAACCATCCTTAAAATCATACAACCCCGCTGTGAATATTCGAATATCCCTTTACAGATTGAATTTCTTTCTAAAAGGTTACAACTCCCATTAAAACATCTTTAAGTCAATTTTTTGTATAAATTTCCGGAAACTTTCTTTTAATATGAGATGAATTTATTTCAATGTGAGCTATTATTTTGTTATAGCATAGTTAACTGATTTTAAATTGACACGTTATATATAAAAGTGGATCCAAATATTTTATTTAGTAGTTTATTCAAGAGCATCCAAGTGTTTAATTACACTATAAAATAATTTGTGTATCAAAGTTATTTCATGGTTACATCAATCGTTTTTCAACAAGTCTACAAATTAGTTACATTTCTTTTAATTTGAGATTTCAATCAGTCTCATTTTAAAATAAAATATTAGAGGAATGATATTTAACTGTTGATTATTTTTCTTATAGAATATTTTAAATATCATTAACTGAAATACAATTATTTTTATTTGCCATTTTAAAGTTAATGAAAAAAAATTTAAAATTAAATAAAAATTAAATTTTAAAATTAAGTAAAAATTAAATTTTAAAATTAAATAAAAAATTAAATTTTAAAATTAAATAAAAATTAAAATTTAAAATTAAATAAAAATTAAATTTTAAAATTAAATAAAAATTAAATTTAGTGTTTAAAATAAATTATAATAGTTCCATTTCTTAAAATTTTAGGGAACATATTTTATCAATTATTTTGTTTCTTTCTGTTGACTTGGAAGAATATCAGTAATAATGAGTTTACATTGCAGGATGTATTATAGCATTTAAATACAAATTCATCCGTTTTCATCCATGTAGAGTCAGCTCTATGCTTGGATGTTTTTGAATTTTTACACACAATAATTTTATTCAACGTGATTTATCCCTTCATTTTTTAAAAAAATAGAAAACGAAACGATTTTGAATAAAGTAAAAAATTTCGTAAACATATTTAGATATACTCTAATAGCAAACTTATTTTGTATATTTAACGTATGTAGTTTAATCATATGCATCATTGTCGATATTTTCAAATTTACTGAAATGTTATCTCCTCACAAAGCAGATTCTCTATGAATTTTTGTAAATATGAAGACAGGCAATACTATAAACCAAACTGTAATAGTTTACAAAATTCAATCTACACATTTAAGGGTCCGAAAAATTAGTACACCAACTTGGAAAGCCTCTCATGGTAGCGCAAAAAGGCAAAAATACGACAGAGCATGGACTCCAAGAGCTTGCGAAAGTATTCTGTAGGCATTGAACACCACTGCACATTGCATGGCATCTCACAAAGTTTGTCGAGATCTGGTGGGAATGGCAATACCCTAAATTCAATTGAGTGTTCCTCTGACCTTACTTTATGAGGTGGCGCCATTGTCCTGTTGGCAAACCCATCAGAATGAACGCTGGACATGAACTCGTCAGAAAGGATGAGCACATAGCATTCTCTTGTCAGAGGTGTTTGTTGGCGTAACAAGAGTCTCATTAAATTAAATGAAAACCCATTGAAGCTAAACAAACCCTAAGTCATTATGGAGCTATCATCAACTTGCACAATCGACAATCGAGATTCATGGCTTGGTGTTTTTCCCCCTCCACATGGATCCCTCTAGTCACCCGATAGAGCTGGAGATGATATTCGTCAGACTCTTCGGTTCCAATAGTCAAGTGTCCAGTGGTGGTGTTCCCGAGTACAGGTGAGGTGCATAGCTGTGTGCAGTATTCATCAAGGGTATTCACATTGAGTGCCAATCCGAAAGCTCATATTGTTTAAGGGAAAGTTGCAGTTCTCACGCTGATGTTTGTTGAGGGTCCAACGCTGAATTCCAATGTTACCTGAGGTAGTGTTGCACGCCTATCATGTGAAACGATTCTTGCCAGTTGATGTGGTCAAGTTCACCAAGTCTTTTTTCGGACACACTATTGTCGTAAGTTACAGATCTTGCCACAGTTCTTGTAGTGACAGAAAGAAAACCACTAGCTGGTTACTTGGTGCGTGGCAGAATAAATAGGACGAAGGGGAAACAGGCAGGACGGTGCATGATGTGTTACCAAGAGTGTCACTAAAATCTACAAGTTGGACCAGGGAAGAGACACTCTTCTTCACAGGGCATGGCCCATTCCCATCCCATCTAACGAGGTTTAAGAAAATCAAGTCTGAAAACTGCTCCTGAGGTGAAATTGGTACGTCTCTACATTTCATCACAGTTTGCCCCATTACAGCCTCATGACATATGAGAACGCCTGCCGACCACCTTAAAATCGCACGGCTCAGGAACATTGCATGTAACAAGGGTTCGAGGGTTAACATCATGGTGAATTCACATGGTGAGATTCATTGAAAATGATTAGGACTTGATTATCCTAAGAAACTAAGAAAAACTAACTTTTTCTCACCTTGCATGTTGTATCGTATATATATTTTTAATGTAACCTAGTATAATGATTTAATGTAATTAATGTATAGATGTAATGGTGTTTAAATGTAATGTGCTCTAACATTCTGGGTAGGCATGTCACCTGGGTGGCATGCGCTACTCATCCAACCACACTTATTTAACTTTTACAGTGTCTCACGACACTAGGCAAGGGAGTGTTTGTTGGTGTTAGTTAGTTAGGTACACACACATACGCACCCCTTGGAATGATAGTACATGGAATTCTAAGCTTCTCTATCTACGAAGTGGTGACCCATCTCACTAGCTTCAATTTTTAAATCGCGTTTAAAATTGCTTAAATCGTGATAATTTGCCATTTACACTTCCAAAACAGATCTAGATGTTTACACAGATCTTGTCTATTACTTTATATATGCACAAACGCAACCAGTGACGAGCATGGGTGGCGTTGCTATAAATTTTGCATAGGTTCGTCTGGTGCCAATTTTTATGGCACGTCGGTGCACATTATGATTAATTTGGTTTGCTATTTCTATCAACAAGCTTGTATCTTCAATAAAAATGAAGGTTGTACTTTCGCAAGGATACAAATGTAATACATTATAAGTGTTAAAAACAAAAATTTTGTCTTTACTTCAATTCATTTTACTAATAAAAATAAGAAAACATAAACAAACTACAGTGAAGAATTTTAATTATCTTCATAGTTATTTAAACTATTGCAGTATTGTAGTAAATATTTGTTTAACAAAAAAGATGATTTCTAACGGGTTTATCACACAAAAAATATGAAAACTTAACAGAAAATTTAAACACAACTTTCAATGTTGTTTTACTCAGGTATTAACAATTAATAGACTGTGAATACCAAAGTAAAACCAATCTAATGCATGTTTTAACGGTATATTTTCTGAAGTTTCATTAAGGATGTCCGAAAATTCGATTTCGAACAATTTATTCCCCTTGTAAGAGAGATTGTTTGGCATTTCCTCCTGGCCGGATTAATTACCATCAAAAGATAACTATCTAGTTACTCCTTTAATCAAGCATGTATCAAACAGGATGTTAACCTAAGTTGCTTTTAATGAATTTTACAATCTGACAACATTAATTTTGAAAAATATGACTTTTTAAAGGAGTATTGTTTCTCATTAGTCTACCTTTGATCTTAGCCTCCTATTATATAGGTTCTACATGCTGAATTATTCAAGTAAGCTTTCCGTTGGAAAAAGTTAAACCCCACACTTTTAAATCTCACTTTTCTATTTCAAGGTTGTGTGTGTGTGAAATCAAAGTCAACTACATTCTTTTTAAACTTCAAAACTATTAATTATTTGTACTTGTTAGTTAAATATCTAAAATGACTATGTCTAAACAAAATTATTTAATTAAAATTACTTCATGAAAAATTCATAAAATATTATTGAAAATTCAAGTTTACATACACTAAGAATCCGAGGTCTGGACACGCAAGGAAATTTTTAGTAATACAAAAGACAGATTCCTTCTATCTTTAGAGTAGTTACAGGAATCTCACAACCAACAGCTCGCAAGCTGCTATCCAATGAGCCACGGAGGCTTTTTTGATTCTTCGGTACCTTCGTTTAATAAACAGTTTGTTAACGGTGAAAATTTGTTACTAAACCCTTTCTGTCACTTTTGAAATTCATTCACATTTTGCGGTCAGTAAATTTCTAGATTTGCCAAAAACATCTCCATGTAACAACCATTTGGCAAAAATATGCAACAGATTTCACTTATTCTTAAACTGTATAAGTTAGTGACAGTTTAAATTTAGTTATCAATTGCGAAACTGAGACATTTTCTCAAAATAACACCGCGATTTGAAAGTGCAAACTGACTAATATTTTAAACCAGTTAACTTACTTCCATTTCCAATTTTTCCTTAACACCAATTTCAACAGGAAATTAAAACAAAACTATTGTAAGGATTTAACATTTAAATTATATGAAAGGTATTGACAAAATCGTTCGTGGATTTTATGCTAACTCCCGAAATAAAAAAGTCTTCAGCAAACGAAGTCGAAGAATCGTGCAATCGCGTTTATTGTACTTGGTCGCTACCTTTAACAGAAAATGAGAAATTGAATCACTCATACAAACACAGATAAAGCAATACAACACAGTACCTGATCTTTACCAATGAAATGCGGAAGGGGACATGGACCACGAAAGAGTCAGAACAGAGATCAATGGGTACACATACCTGGAAAAGAAAGAAAAACATTATGATTGCAATTAGTTTTGATTGTACAGCAGCTCTCAGATAATCGCAGTGCTAAATTTCATTTGTCTGGCTTCATGTGCGGATATTTCATGCAAAGTCAAATCGAATAATAATCTGGCAGGAAAGTCTCTTTCTTTCCTGGAGATTCGTTGGATCTTATTAAACAAGGCCAAATGTTACATTGTGTGCTTTAGGTAAATTTTTTTCCTTTGAGCAAATGGTACAAACACTGCGGATTAAGCTCTCCCTCAACCAATACTTGAAAAATATTTTGTGTTTGAGCAGAGAGCTCTGAACATTTTTACGTATCCAAGATAGCTTTTAGAATATGGTCAAGTTCGGAAAATATTTTTTATTTACCATGAAGCTTTTCATTTCTTCGAAAATAATTTGTTTCAAGATTCACATTCACAATATAATTGATAGAAAAATCATCTGGTGTAATAAAAGTTTCGATGGAAGGTTGGCTAATGTATTGTATTTAATAGATACGCAATTACCTGTTTTACTTTTAAGTAACGCACTAATAGGAGCTTTGATTGGTATTGGGTCTTGCAGATTGTCTTGGAAGAAAAGTAGATTTGTAAATTAAAATTTAATTTTTTTTCTAGGATATTTAGTTTAAGACTGCATTGTGATTTTTATTCCACTTGCTTGTTTTTATTTTATTACCGAGACACAGCATCCATATCTATTTTCTTAAGTGACGAACAACATATATGCTTACAATAAATATTTCGACTTCAAAGACTAATTACAGGATAACCTAAGCAAATTTACTCTCCTAACTCCGATGACAACTGCATTTTGTTGCATTTTGAGTTATTTTTCGTCTGTTTTATTTATGTCGATCATTTTTAGGTTTTTAATTATTTTACTTGTAAACAAAACGTGATACAACACAGTAGTACACACGCAAAGTACAACATAGGGCATAGTAGAATAAAATTCTGAATTAGAATTATATATACAATATAAAAAATAAACATAACATAACATAAACAAAATAATGATAGCTATGTAAATTTTACTGAATGTGTCAAACGCCCCCCTGGCTGTTTGTTTTGGGTTTTATCGGGCAAGGGTCATATTTGGTCAATCTGCGCAAAACACAAGACGTCAAGTAAAAAAATGTCATCAAAGAGATAAAAAGAGAGATTAAGGAACAAAGTAGAGTGGGATGAAAGCAGAAAAAGATAGCTTGGGTAACCCGGGAGCGTGATTTCCATGCTTACTAAAGACGGTGAACCCCATGGGAAAAGAAAATATCATTAGAGTACTATTTCTTTTCGAAGCATGATAAAAGTTTGAAATTTACATTTAGCACAACAACTTTTGCAATTATTAGATGATACTGTCTGTTCGATCAAATGTACTGAGCATGTGTGATATACGTGAAGGGATAAAGACGATATCAGATCTAGGCCACTTTATTTACAGTAAAATTCCACCATAAAGTCATAAAATAGTAAGATGACCCCTCTGGTGACGATACATGCCGATATACAGCAGGACATTGGAGACAAACAAAAGCCTTATGGTATCTTATGACAAATTATACTTAGTATTGTGAAGCAGCTACTGCAGTCTCTTATATTTCAGGGATGACGCAGTTGATGGTCTAGCCATATCCCAGACATGCTCGATCGCAGAGGCACTATTGGGAGGGGTGAGTAATAGCTATGGTGATGGTAAATAGCTTTGTTCACACGTTACATGAAAGCCGAGACAGGTTGTAGGCTTTACTGGACGTATAGCTGTGCTCAACTGTCATTAGCAAAGCTGACCAGACCTTGTTGGATGATATATCTCGTCATTGAACTAAACGCCATCACGATCAAAAGAAAATCGACTAAATTTTGATCTCGTCATCATAAAGAAATATGCAATGCCCAGTTGAAACCACTTAGAAGGCCAACTGGATTTATATGTGCAGAAACTTTGTGCGGATTGAAATGATGACAACAGATGAAAAATAAATGCTCACGGGACCGTATCCATATTTGTTAATTTATCAAACATTTTTACAACACATTATATTTTAATTCCACACATAATGTTTGATCAAAATTCTTGCCGCTCAAAATTCAATCCGCTTTTTAGAGGAAAACAATTTGAAAATTTTATCATAGCTTCAACTGTGAATGCATAAAACACTAGAAATCACGAAATTTGAGCAAATTATCGGTATTGGTTTTTATTGCTTAAAAATATTTCCCGATATTTGAGCTGTTAAACAAAACCAAGATCTTGTAAATACTTGGAATATTTTTCTAGTTACAATGGTGTTTTGTTAGGTGCTGTCACCAGTACAAAAATGTTTCCAAAACTTTAAACTAAATTTCTGAAGAAAACTGTTATTGCCATACGATGCTTTGTACAGTGATACCTCAACAATGAATAAATGTATAATAATTATTTTAGTATCATTGTGATCTATATAATACAGTAGTTGATTTTTACTTGCTGAATTTCCTGATAAAAATCTTGATTTCATTATGTTACCTTCATAAAAATTTTTTTGAAAACCCCCCATTTCTTCTAGTAACTTGAGTAATGGCAAAACATGAAGACTAATATTATAGAAATAATTTTCAACAAGAATCGTCTTTTTGAATAAATTAGAATCTGAGATATCACTGTTAAAAAATGCGAATTAGTTTAGTACATCAAAATTAGATAATTTATAGTTAGCTTAATTATCTGATTTTTTATCACTGAAATTATTTTGAGCATAAACCAATGACTTGTTGGAAAAAAAGCTGAAATTTTAAAGTCATAATTTAAGAAAATTCCTCTAGCATATACCTTACATACACCTTAAAAGTTTGTTTTGGACGTCCCTTTAAGAGAAATTACCTCGATAAAGAATCGTTACAGAAAATCCCTGGCACTGAATCAACGCTGCACCTGAGATGTTCCCCAGAGCAAACGGATCATGCGAGACAATGTTGTTAAGACGGTCCGGACTGTTGAAAAAGCAGTCTCACAGCACGGCATGAATATAAGTTGCGTTCCCTCCCCTCCTTTTAATATAGTGCAACGAGTTGCATGCAAATAACGAAGAAAAACAAAACTTTCCTCTCGGATCAGTAACAGCTGTTGGATAAGTTGTTTAGCCTGAAGCAAGCGGATATTCATGTCAGTATCGTTAAGAAAGGGTTAGATTTACTTTTGTGTAGATTTGCTGTGCGGACTACCGCGTCTCAAATTGAAACGGTAGTGGGGTTTTTCAGGATCTAATTATCAGGAACATAAGGAGGTTTGTTGTAGCGTTCGTGGATGACCATGCCATTTGGCAAACAATGGAGAGTTTTTAGTATTTGAGAACTTCTGTGAAGAGGCATTACATAGATCTATTTTAAGACTCAATTTTTAAAGTCTGCGAAAGTTGAGGCTTCATTTAGTGAAGCTTCCCATTTTAGGTCAGATAGAAATAAAGGAATTTATTTGAGCATTGACTGCTCAATTTGTTTAAACGAAACCAGTTTTAATGGATTTATAATTGCTATGTCAGTCATTCTATATAATTTTTAAACGTGTTTTTAAAAGGTTTACATGAAAAAAAAATTACATCGAAATCATTGCCCTTGCTATTTTAAGATTATTTTCATTAAATTATTAAAATATTATACCGCTCAAACACTTATAAAAATAAATATATTTATGCTTTTCGTTTAATAGATGTAAAAGTGTTGAAGTAAAATCAGAATAATTTGTTTTCTACTCATATTCTTTTTAGAACGGATAATCACTAAAAATGATTTGCTAAAACTGATGGTCTATTTGTAAAATCAGTACCACTATGAGATCGAAACGGCTGAAGCAAATAAATGTAATGAGCTACTGGTAAAAAATGCTATCTACTAAAATGCTATTAAAACAAACATTAACATTATATATTATTCCATATCAACTATTTTGCCATTTCGATGTCTTCAAATGCGTTTCAGTTGAAGATTTTCTATAACATTTGGCTTGTCAAAACATCTAATCAAAACATGTTTGAAATTTTATGTTTCAAATAGAACGGTGCCCTACGGGATTAAATTTGGAAAACTACTCATTATTTTTATTCTTTAACTTGTAATTCATAATTAAAAATTAAATTTGTCATGAATTCATCAGTCATCGGCGAAGATTTTGACGTGGACTGGTTGTGTGCTAACCTACAAGTCCCACGTTAAGATAATATTGCGATGTAAGAAAATTGCAAGCGTTTCCTTCCATTTTCTTTAAATTCAACGGGGCTTTGTCAATAAATGCTTGAAAATTTTATTTAAAACATTCAGTAGCGCACGTTTTCTTGACAGACATTTAAACACGTTCGTGAAAAACATGCAACGAGCGAAGAAAATCTACTTACTATCAAACAGAATATTCAACAAACAAACAAATTTGTTTTAAAGTTTACTTTTAAAAATCATTTTGAGATTTAAAACCTTTGATAAACAGTCGTTATAAAACTGGATAAGTTATAAGAATCCCAAAAATTAAGTACCAAATATCACTTCATAATCAAAATAATTAACGAATTTATTTTAGCAAATACTTGAGTTCACGAACTCGTGAAAAATTAGAAGCATAAAATTCAAGAACGTGTTCATATTTTACAGAAATTTAAAATAAAGATTTAAGTTCACAAAAAACTAAAAAATTACGAAAGCAAAAAATAAAAAATTCTCAATATATTCCTCATTTATTAGTTTCAATGCAAAGCAAGTAATAATTGATAGAAATCGGGCAGTGATAATTTTGTCTTTGAGTGCATGACAAGGTTACCAAAACCCCAATGAGTATGAATAGACCCCAAATAATACGAATACAGTATCAATGGAAACGATGTAAGAAAGCTAGTTCCACAGACACAATACAGTCGTAATCTTAACCTTTACTCTCATCTCGATAGTTGCGCGAGCAACCAAGTTAGCAACAATAACAGCTAGATACCATTTCACTTTCTGTCGTGACTTGCAGTTATACAAATACAAATATTGACGACCAGCTACAGGCTCTAGCCCAACAAGGCTGGTCCTTTGTTTATGAATTTCCCAATTCCCACTGACTATCCAAATGTATCTTAAATTCGTGCACTCCCTTTGAATTAACTATATTTTCTGGCAAGGCGTTCCAACTGCCTATTACCCTATTAAAGTAGTAGTTTTTCCTTAAATCCCTATTAAAATGTGTCTTATTCAATTTATACCCATGGCCCTTTGTTCTGTTATCCCTATTGAAATTTGAGCCCTCTGTGTCCCCTTGTTTTACAAACTTGTAAAGCTGAATCAAATCCCCCTCCTTCTTCTTTTTTCCAGTGCATACATGTTTAGCTTACTTAAACGTTATCCAGAAGAAGGTGGACGTTTTTCACCACCATAATACCTATAGACAATTTTCTCTTGCTTTTCTCTTTATTTTTGAAGCTTTTAATTTTGACTACCTGCTGGACTGAGATTTCATCTGTGTATCTATGTATTAATGTGGTTTGGTGGCTGGCAGGACCACCCAGTAATTCACGAGAAGGGGATAATAAGATAAAAGTACTGTGAGACCGGATATAATATTTAAATTTTTTCCAATTTACAGACAATTGAATGAAAAGTGAAATTGATTCTGTACCACATAAACTTGTTCTGAACAGCCTTGGATGACAGATAACTTCCGCCTGAATTTTTAATTTTGTATTGTATTTAATCTTTGTTTACTAGCATACACACCACGATAACAAAAGAATAATATCGTGAATAGAAAGATGACGGGAAGCACATCCTGATCACTGATGTGTTTTTGCATTCTCGCATGCTTATGTAAATATAAATGCAATTGTCCGAGAATTGACTAATAAAAATTATTCTTGCAATCAAATTAGATAGGATAGCGGTACAAGGGTCAGTTTAGCTTTTTCAGCTTCCTGACGTACTGATTCGAATATCGAATAGCATTAACAATTTGTTTATGTACTGAAGAAGTAATTACACTATTTTAATTAAAATACAATTATATTATTTGAACCTTTTAATTAGAGATTTCAAATGATAATTACATGTATATTTAACAGGAAGTGGAAGTTTTTTTACAATAATAATATGCTGGAAAGAGGATTTAGTCTGCAATTTTGATTTACGTATCATTATAGCGATCCCTTTTCAAGGAATGGTCGCTAAAAGGTTTTACTTTCCCGATAAGTTCATAAGTTTACTATAGATTATTTTATAATAAAAGGATGAATTTTTCTGGAAATGTTTTTATACCTGCAATTTTTACTAATTGCTTACACTTATGACGACATTTTTCTAACAGCACATTGATTTAAAGACAAGTGGTGAATTATTTGAAGCTATAGATGTTTCATGAAGCGAGTTGAGATTTGAAGTCCCTAAAATGAATTTTTTTAAAAATATTCCATGGTTTACAATTTTTTAAAGGAATTTCTGTGTACACACTTCATATATACATCTCTATACATACTATACTTTGAAACGTTTTTAAAAACAACTGATGAGAGGAATATAATTTAAACATAATTGCACTTCTGTCAAAAGTCCATGTTAAAATTTACGATTCTAAATTGCTTTAACATTTCGTTGCTTGCATTTCCTCTCTTGGGCACAACTCATTCATAAATCGTTAAATAGTTTTAAAAGGCATATTTTACATTGACTTGTTAACAAGTCCCCCTTATGGGGTACTTTTATGGATCCCTTTCCTTCAAGATCGACACAAGGGAACGTATTCAGGGCAACTCCAATACTCTCACTGGTGTGTGTAGGAGTGACTTCCATAATTATTCTAAAACTGCGGAAATACGTCAAATTTGGGTATTTTTAAAATTTTCAACTAAAATCGCTTCAGGGGCATTTAACTAAAATTAAATTTTAAAACAATCTATTGCAAAATTTTAACGAATTTGAAATTTGATTTCTTCTTAAGTGGGTCGGTTCTGGATTTTATGGCACAAGCCATGCCTTTTTATAACCACGCCCACCCTCTTACCAAGTTGTTTAAAGCGTTTTAAATGGGGAAGCGGGAAAACAATTTTGGACATGGAGAGTGCACAGTGGACATATCCTTGAAACAATATACACTGTATGGACAGAAGTATTTGGACACTGCATGTTTTTCAGAAAAAAGTGCATTATTATTCTATTTAGTAACGGGTAGGCCCTCCTTTTGCTTGTATTACAGCTGCAACACGTCGAGGCATACTTTCTACTAGTTCTCTGTAAGTCTGGGCAGGAATAGCTCGCCATGACTCTTGCAAGGCTGTGAGAGGAGATTGTTGTGAAGATGGCCGTGAATGGCGGTGTCGTTCTCGTCGCTCCAGTTTGTCTCACAATTTCTCGATCGGATTAAGATCGGGGCTCTGAACAGGCCAGTCAAGCAAATTTATCTCATTTTCAAGAAATCAGTCCAGCACACGTTTTGCAGTATAACATGGAGCTCGATCTTGTTGGAAGAAACAACCAGCATCGCCGTAGTAATACCATAGTATAGGCAAATCCAAGTTATCCAGAACGTTGATGCCAGAGTTCATGGTACCAAATTCATAAAACAATGGGCAGAGTGATAACCAGGAAAAACAACCCAACACTAAAATGGATGCTTCTCCGAATTTCTGAAGTGTCCATATAGTGTATACTAGAACAATCTTAAAACATAGACGGGATGACGGCATCCCCTGGGACTACCGGACAAACTCACTCGGGCCATGTTTGCACAAGCACTGTCAAACTCAAGAAAATGTCAAGTAATTGCGAAAAGAAAAGATGAAGAGGAGAAAGATGGCATCCTGGGGTTGTCCCCCTAGGTCTACTAAAGAAAGTCAACCCCATGGGAAAAGAATAGATAACTAGGATACCTCTGGTTCGGTCAAGTGTGTCGGAAACGCAAAGATTTAGAATCTAAGGCTTATTCAGTGGCTAAAGAATTATACATAAGAATCTGTTCATTCCACTCTTAGTTTCTACGGCCAATTCTTGCTACACGAGGGCTTATTAGAACTACCAGGCATTTGTTCCGGAAATAATTTCTCCCACTCTCTCCCGATTTTTCATTCCAACCGAAGGAATGCGAGGGATTCTTTGGCTGTTTTCAGATGTCTTGCAGTTTGCATATGAGATAAGCGAAAAGTCGATTGGGGAAGAGTAAATTAGCTTCCCTTTATTGTTTTTTGACACTTAAAATACTTTGTACCGAGTTAACGAAATCTGAGAGACCGAGAAAAATCGGGCATTTTCTCTAAATATCCCGGCTTACTCATGTCAAAGCGAACAGACAAGAGATATTTTGTTGTCCAATATCTTCCCTAAGACAGATGGATTCTTTTGAAATCAAATTACTATGCTATACTAAATGAGTATTTGGTTTGAAAATATACTTGAAATATTCCAGATCTGTTCACGATTTTTCTACTTGTGGGCTTAAAAGGGGCATGGTAACTTTAAACTTTAAAAAAAAATGATTTTTCAATTTCGATGAATTTCGAGTTTAAAATGTTCAGACTCTAGTAAAAATACAAACAAAAAAATTCCCACTACTTCGTTTACAATTAAGGTTTTTCTGACATCCCTGTTTCATTTTCAACCCCTTCATCGTATTTTTCTCAGTATGAGAATTTTCAAAATTGCACGCAATATAACTCTTTAACAGTTATAAGTTCTACGCATTGAATTTGGATTAAACTTGAAATATCATTAGTGCTTCCAAACGAAACCAAACTTTTGCACAGAAGTACGAGCTTTATTCAAAGCTTTGAATATAATAGGAGAGAAATTTTGCTAAATTTCAACTAAGTGAAATTGTAATTGATTTCATATTTTGGGTTCCTTGAGGGGGATTGTATATATTTTTATTTAAGTACTCTGTTACTCATTTCAGTTAGCATTTTCGTAGAAAATGCATAGATTGTGAGACGCAGACAGGCTCGCATGTTGTCCTTCCTTGTAAATATGTCTTGTAGTTAGAAATTATGTAAATTCGAATAAGATATTGCTCAATTTTGAAATATTAACCTAATTTTTCTCTATTGTGTAGTATGAGTGTGCATAAACACTGCTTAAAGTTTCATTGAGATACACAAGCTATAGGAGAAAGTTTATCAAAATTAGCTGGTCTCCTTCCTGTCTCGATTCAGCTAGTTTGAGGCATTTGTTTATGTAGCATCATTTTTCGTTTGTTTGTAGCATTTCCTACTGTGTGCTCTCCCGTCCCCTCTGAATTCGTCTTACGGATAACTCATACGATAAGAATATTTATTTCCTTTGCAACCATGTTCAATAGATAGGGGAATTATTGAATTTCGATACTTTTTATTAGATCTTTCATGGAATTTAAAATTTTACTGTCAAGTTCATCTGGTGAGGCTATTTAGACTTTATGTTTTACGACCCATTACTGGTAAATTTCCATGTAGAGAAATGGAGCTACATCTTCCCACTTGTTTGACTTGATTTCTGTTTAGTATTTATTGAAGCTACAGTCGGGTCGAAGAGGATTTTATTTCGGAGAGGACCCTAATTTAGAAATGCAGCTTCTTTAGCCACATGGGAATTTACCTTTGCAAATAATCCTTCCGTAAATACTTGCAACAACCCCAAGCAATAAAATAGTGTTCCTTGAAATTCATTTTCACATTTCTTTTGCTATTGAGAGACTGGTGCAATACATACAGTTCTGAACCTGTATTTTCTATACATTTCTACATTTCTATTTTCTATACTCCTATAGTTCTGTTTCCTATATTATATTCTTCCATATTTTCTATTTGTCATATTTCTATTTCTTATATATTCTATACTCCTATATCTTCTATACTCTTATATCTTCTATATACTACTATATATTCTATACTCTTATATCTTCTATACTCCTATATATTCTATACTCTTATATCTTCTATACTCTCTATATTTCTATTTAATATATTTCCCCTATATTCCTAAATTATATTCTCTTATATTTTCTATTTCCTATATTTCTATTTCCTATATTTCTATTTCCTATATTTTCTATTTCCTATGTTTCTATTTCTTATATTTTATCTACTCCTATATCTTCTATACTATATTTCTTTATTCTTACACTTCCTAATTCTTGTATTTCCTGTATTTCTATATTTTCTATATTTCTATATTTTCTATATTTCTATATTTTCTATATTCCTATCTTTTCAATTCCTATATTTCCTACATTCCTATCTTTTTAATTCCTATATTTCCTAT
Organism: Metellina segmentata; assembly: GCA_947359465.1. NCBI lineage: Eukaryota > Metazoa > Arthropoda > Arachnida > Araneae > Tetragnathidae > Metellina > Metellina segmentata. Next base: position 44,154,497 of record OX375872.1, on the reverse strand, counting down.
TTTCTATATTCCTATCTTTTTTAATTCCTATATTTTCTATTTTCATACATTTTTTAATTTCTAAATTCCTATCTTTTTTAATTCCTATATTTCCTATATTCCTATCTTTTCTATTTTCTGTGTTCCTATCTTTTTTAATTCCTATATTTTCTAATTCTCAAAATTTTTTAAATTTTAATTTAATTTTTAATTTTTTTTTCGTTTTATAAAAGCAACACCCCTATTTAAGAAGCAGCTCTATTTCTGTTGCAATGATCGATATGACAGGATTTGAGTTTATTGGAAGTTGCTTGAAGTATTTTGTGAGGGGGATAGTAGTCAATTTCAACGATTGATTGGAGACAATACTTCTTTCACTTCTACATTTTCCCACTAATACAGCAGTTGCTTATCCCATGAGCTGTAGAAAATACAATTTTCTGAACTGTTTTTCAGCTCTTGTACCACCTTGCGGTAAACTGAAATAATTACGACCGTCCTATTGGCGGATATTTTGGAGTATTTAGGTATCCTTTACATAGAACTTCGAGATCAGAGTGGTTGGTGGTACATATATAAAAATCTTTTATCTCCCGACAAAGTCAACAGAAATTCTATCAAAAGCATATTTTCTGTCATTTAATACACGTAATCTGAAATCCATAGGGCTTGGGTTTTCGAGTGTTGAAAAATATTAAAAAAGAATTGAATGCACACTTACAGTACTTTTTAGTAAAGTGGTATTTTAAAACCAGAAACAAAGAATTTAAGGCGGGGATGGGGCTTGGACCCCTAGAGCCCCACCCCTGACTAAACCACTGGAGGAGAGAATACGTAGTAATTAGACAGCAGTCACTAAAGAAGCGTCGTCCTTTTTCGGTAGAGATATCCAAGAGGGTTACATAGCTGAAATAAGGGCCTCGGAAGTAATTGCTTTAAAGGAATCAAACGAGTCACGTGATTAAATGGAACACGCGGAGTCGGTTACTTTTTTGGAAGTGGGTGAGTCGAACGAATGCAAAAGATGCGCAGTTCAAGAAAAACCAGGAGTTGGAATGATTTAAATTAGATAAGGTTACTTGCCAAGGTAGTTAAAATTCAAATGAAAGTTTCGGAAAAGATTTAATACTGATGGATTTTTGATAACTGGGGAGATTTTAATCACGACGAACATAAGGGAATGAATTCGCTAAGTAAGTTTAATTCATTTAAGAGCTACTAAAATCAAACCAGGCTCTCGTAAATATTTTATCCAAAATAATTTATAAGCAAACCGAATGCAACGTTATACGTCAGTGAATTCATTAACACTTTTCCTGTAGTGTGGACTGGTCACAGTGCACACTAGCTTATTTTAACGCCAAGTGATAGACGATTATAAATTTATTCAATGCGAAAATAACTTTTTTGCTACATCGTGCATTTCAGTTTCAATATTCTCTAGGTTCCAGCTCACAAAAACGAAAAAGTAGATTTCTACGTATTTATCAAACTTTATGACGCTTAAATGTTTGGTACTCTTCGCCTAAAAAATAATGCCACCCCACTTAACAATGCTTAACACCCACTTAATAATGCTTAACCCCCACTTAATAATGCTTAACCCCCAATTAAGCCCCAACGGCTTGGCTGAGAATCTGCTAGATTATGGAAGGTTTGAAACAGTTGCTTTATCACTGTAAAGTTGTTTTTGTGACGTAGGCTAGTTAGAATTAACCTCATGTTGATTCTGAACACATCATAGTCGTGCCATGACTGGGATTCGAACCCACGGCCAATTAAGCTGACGTCCAAAACAGACCATGCTGGGGCGAGAAAATGAAATAGGACATTAAATATGGGATAGTTGTATGCATTTAGTTGAATATGCTATTTGATAATATGTATTTGAATTGAAAAGCACATACTTCCAATCGAAGTGGTTTCTAAACTATGTAGGTTGGGTTTTATGTCGTGAGGGTCAAACAAAAGACAGACAGACAACGTCGAGTAATGGACTCACACACGGAAGTAAAGTTTTGCTGAAGAGAAATGCACTCCAGAAGGAATCGCCACCTACAGCTCGCAGATTGCTAGCGTTAGGAAGCTCAAAAATCTACATATCTTCATCTCTTTTTAGATTAAAAAAGTGTCACACACACCTACAGTCATTTTTTGTCTAGCTTGATAAGTTACTTTCAGATTAGAATTTGTTTGATAAAACAAAATTATTTTACAAACACGTAAAAATGAGAATTTATTTTTTGACCGATCAGGTTGAAGTAATTAAGTAGACTAAACTCTTATTTATTTCATCTGAGTAAAATATATCGAGAGCGTTTTTTTTATTTTCAAATTTATTATACACACATCTCATAAAAGTAGTACTTCATATTTGCGTATCAGAAGCATGAGTTTGATGATCTTGCCTTAAATTATTTAAATTTTCTCTCAGCTTTTCAAAATATTAAATCAAGTTTTAACAGGTATTTTGTGTGATAAAACGAGTTTGTGCGCGTTTCGCATTTATTAACACTGAGAAACCAGTTCAATATTCCATCGTGTGTCAAAAGTGACCGTTGAGCAACTGAGAAAACACCAATTTCTCAGTGACTCTTCAAAGTAATCTGACTCCATAATGCAAGTTAAGAAAATGCTTTACCCTCATATGACAATTTACAAAGAGCCAATTTTTACTGAAAAGTTTATCGTAAAATGCATTACTTTTGTAACTGCAAAAACAATAGCTTGTCATTTATATTTCCATGCAAGCGTTCTATGTACAACATTGATTTTAATTCTACGGGGGGTTTCGACGAGATATTCAACCCATCAAGATCTGACGACTTTTGCTAATAACGAGATATCTCGTCCCTCAACATCTCAAGAATTTTGCCAATGACGAGATATCTCGCCTTTTAAGATTTTCGATATTTTAGGGTGTATGTTTGGATTTCATGGTGCCAGGCAAGCCACGCCGATATTTTAATAATGACGAGACCAATATTTTGTCAGTTTTGTAAATGAAATACCTCGTTAAAGAATGGGGGAATTTTGTTAAAAATTTTGAGTAAAACTTTTTTTAAATAATTATAATGTTAATAGCTGCTTTCCCCCTTACAGAAATCCCATACCTCCAGGGGAGCGACTTTGTTTGGAAAACACCGTCCTAACGCATACTGACCGTTTAAGTTTTGAGCGCCTACATAAAAAAAACACATCTGGACCGGCGGCTTGTATTGCTTTTTAACAAACCCTACTCTTGGACACCAGTGATTGGCTGAGTTGTACAGCGCAAGGGATACATTTGCTCAAGCTGTGCCAAATACACGACAAAAAGAATCTTAAATAAGAACAAAAAAATTTATATAAAATTCAACAATTTACTATTTTAAATTACTCAAGAAATACACCTAAACAAAGTTTGTAAAATGTATGTTTAGAGAGAGTAATGAACAAAAAAAATTTCTTGTTAAGTACTAGTGAATAACTTTTCTGTCTTGAAACTTATTTAAAAGTTTCATGACCAAATCAAAATTGCTACAAAGCTACGTGACCAAAATACAGTGACTGATACCCATTTTCTTCTATTCTAAAATGTGTTTTCCATCTTTTTAGAAAGGATCATGTGAGTTTTCTGGAATAGGATTATATTTAATCCTTGCGGATGAGAGTTGATGACGTACCATAACCCTATTGGTAGAAATTTTATTAATTTTACACGATTAAAATTTCTTTTATGGATCCGTTTATTGGCCTTTTAATTTATAATTATGAATTATTTTCACCCCTAAAAGGAGATCAAAATTACCTGAATGTTATCCTTTTTATCTATTAAGTTATGTCTGTTTATGTTGTTTTACAAAACATCTATTTTACTATAATATACTACTTTTTTTTGTATAATTTATGATTCTATTAAAGTGTTTTCCTAAAGTAGTCAGTGAAAAAAATTTAGTAGCGAAATAACTCTCTTTAAACTTTTTTTTAAAGCAAATGCTTAAAGCACAAAATATATTGAGGCATTATTGAAAATATTCTAACGAAACGAATTAATTTAATATCTATATCAGAGTTTGTATTAAATCCTAAATCCATTTATTGCATGAAATAATGTTTTAGATTAACTACATTTACACGTTGTAACTCCTTAATTGCAAAAGAGTTTATGTAAACTTTAATCTGCTTAATATTGCTATGACTATCTTGATTGAATTAGTAACCTTTCTCACTTCAAAAATGGTTAATGAATGTTACAAAATTCGTTATCCATACAACTTTAACGATTTCACACATTTAACTTAAAATAAATTCCCTTAGTGTATTAATTTAAACTGAATGTCTGCATCTTCAAAAAAAATCGTAATACTTTGATCGTTTGCAGAAGCAATACTATGAAATAACAGCAGACGACAAAGTACCCCTTTTCTGAAAACCTCCTTTAAATTATTTTATCCAAGTATAAATTGGAAAATTATAACATCCAAATTATGTATAAAAATAAATTATGATTTACATATATCCTCAAACATAAAAATTGAATATTGAAATACTCGATTTCAGATTAGTTCACTTTTTAAAATTCTTCCAAGAAAAATCAATTATAATTATATATTAACTTAACTTCAAATGAATATATATATATATACATTTCTGAAATATAAAATTTTTTAAGCCAATTAAAAACGAGTACTTTTGAAATTTATAAAAGCTAATGGTGAACGAATTAAGATTTTTCAAGTCAATTCAGATTACTTCGAACTGTGTAAATTTGTAGATAACTTTTTACAAAAACAAACATCTCTAAACAGTCATATACAATATTTATGTTTAGTATCCCTTTCCAATAATTTATAATTTAACAGTTTGTATCTTCACCTGCATGAATACAACAGAAAAACTACTTACACAAATTATTTTCACTATTATCTGGTATTAAAGGTGTTACTTGAAAAATGAATTTAACATCGCAATCAGTAATTACGAATAATCATTTAAATTGTAGAAATTTCAGGTTCGAGACTGATTTCGACTCGTTTTGAATAATTATAAATTTGATACAAATTCAGAATTTTTTCATAGAAAAGTTCGTAAGTAGTTTCGTTGGACAAGTTTTAACTGCCTTTAAACAAATTATAAAGATCTATCAAATATATCCCCAACGAATTCTACCGCCTTCATAAATACAGTTCGCGAAATCCTCCCTAGATGGCGCATCGTTATTCATTTTGTCGATATTTTCTCTACCGCTTCTCACCTGCTGCGAAGGGACAGGTTGGATACTTCTCTCCCCTTCTTTTTTGCAGCATTTTTTAGAAGCTATTCATAACAACTGCAGTTTTTTTCCTTTCTGTTAAACACCGTGTCGCGTAAAAGGAAGATTTACCGTAAACTGACAGACATGTGAAAGGGCCCCGATCAAGGGTTTTTTTCCCGCAGTTTTTTGCTACATTACTTTTTATGTTACTTTCGCTGCAAAGTGGAAGATAAAAAAGAACAGGTCAAGTGCAATAACACCGAAGGCGGTACTATAAACTAAAAGAATAAAAAAATGGATAGTGGAAGTTTGTCTCTTTCGACGGAGTGTTGGAGTCAAATAGCTTAAGCTTAATGTCCAGAACAAAACCAAATATATCGAAAAACTCTTATCCAATAGCTAGATTATTAACACTGCTTAATAAATGGTAAAAAAATTCGCGTCTTAATATAAAATCAAGCAAAATCGAAGTCGCGGCATGGGTATTATTTTTGATGATTTTTCAGTGACAAGTTGAAAATAGTTTTTGATAAGTTGATTTTTGAAACGTAGCTTTAAGATAGACGAAGATGTCTGAACCGGTGTTTAAGTTCTATTTGATGTCAAATAGAAAACTAAATCCTGTTTTACTCTTTTGGATAATCAGTTGAGGGAAAATTCATTTGCTTTATCTGTAAAAATGAAGTGATAACTAGTCTTTTCATTGACGAATCAAGCTGATTTTTTCTCTCGGCGAAATGCTATTATGAGATTGACATTTTAAATCGCCCGTTTAACTGAATCGGTAAATTCAGCACAATTAACTGACAATGTTTAACAAGATCATGAATTGGATGTATTAAAAATGCAAGAATAAGTGGTTCCGATTAAATGTTAGTAATTAGTTGATTGAATACTGCAGTCAGCGTTGATGATCGGGCCAAACTTCAAAGCTTGATCAGAATATTTAGATAGTCCATTTAAATTTTCAAAACTAGTTCAAAGCATATCCTGAATATTCACAGATAATCCTCAACTCAACAAAAGATTTTTCAAAAGTTTGGTTATCACTCTAAGGTCATCTCAACCAATACAAATAAATGTTTTATGCCGCATATTCAGTTGTAAAAGCTTTTGTACTTTTTAACACCTCAGCTTTCGTCGAATTCACTCTAATCATCTTCAGTAGATTACGGGGAACAGTAGAATTAAAACCATGTATGGAACATCTTTTAAAGATTCAGCATCTAGCGCAGCTACCAAAATTATGTGTTATCAAGAATACCCCATATAATGAAAATTTCCCCCAGTTGATCAGACTATTTTCTTATCACCGGGCAAAAAACAGGTATATTCGTATATGGCGTTTTTGTTAACAAATTATCATAAAGCAATAGCTTGCGAGGATCATGCTTCACATCCAAATTTGTGGTTCAAAATTATGTGGTGTGGTCCTCGAATCTTTCCCTTTGGGATTGATCCCAGACCGTCGTCAATAGCTCGCTGTGTTGCTCTAGTACGACGTTAATTAAAAATTACCAAGTAATCTAGCATTAATTCTTTTTGTCGTACAAATAACATAGGTAAGGTAATTTTAATTAATGTCATTCTGGAGCAACAAAAGGAGCTATTGACGACCATCCGTGATCAATCCCCGAAGGGAAAGATCCGAGGACAGCACCTCGTAATTTTGAACCACGGTCAGATGACGAAGCCACGCCTGAACTGGCACCCCACTCTCCAAACTTCTACACCAACCCAACGTGAGGACTTTCGGCCACGACAGATTTCAGGTGCACCAGCTGCCTCTACACCATACGCTTACAAACATCCATGCCCGGACCCGGATTCGATTAAGGAACCTTCCAATCTAGAGGCTAACACCTTAACCACTATACCGGTTGGTCGGCTTATTATGGGTGGATATTAAAGAATAGAAGTATTAAAATAATGAAATCAACATAATGCATGTAAACAAATCGTCACCAATAGCCCGTTGTGTTGTTCAACTGTGACCGTACCTACCTACCTACATGTAAGCAAATCAGCACAAATTTCATTAACATTAAGCTACCTAAAATTATTTTTGAGAGTGTCATTAGGCAGCCTTTAGACAATAAGTCCAGTGTTAATTATGTTTTATGGCGGAAAAACTATTTTGCCAGCCGGGGACTAAAAATCACAGATAGATCAAAGAAATACCATTTAAATTTGCTGCAAAAGTCTCCAGACGTAAGCAAATCCTATAAATGCACTTTCATATTCATGTAAACAGCGAAAAAAAGGGGTGATCATTGTAAGTGTTTATACTGCGCAAGGACTAGTTCAAATCAATTTAAATATTTTAATTAACGATGCACTGGAACAACACAAAACGCTGTTGTTAACGATATGGGATTAAGCCCATAGGGAAAGATCCGAGGACAACACCTGATACTTTTGAACCATGGTCAAATGAGGAGGCATCCTCCATTGCTACCAAATGGTTTCGATGGTATGGTACTTTAATTAACGTCGCACTGGAGGAACAAGATCGGGCTATTGGCCACGGTCCGGGATCAAACCCAAAGACCAAATGCTCTCAAAGATTCCGTTTATAGCCTTTTGATGAACGTTTGACTGGTAATGGTAATTTTAGTTAACGTCGTACTAGAGCAACACAACGGGCTATTAACGACAGTCCGGGTGAACGTTTGGCATTTAATTTAATAAGTATTGACCAATTAACTGTCCTATATCAATTCGGAACGGGTGTAGTGGTTAAGGTGTTAACCTCTAGATCGGAAGGTTCCTGGTTCGAATACGGGTCTGGGCATCGATATTTGTAAGCGTATGGTGTAGAGGCGGCTGGTGCACCTTAAATCTGTCGTGGCCGAAAGTCCTCATGGTAGGTTGGTGTGGAAGTTTGGAGAGTGGCGTACCAGCTCAAGTGTTGCCTCGTCATCTGATCGATGTTCAAAATGACCTGGTGGTATTTTCGGATCTCTCTCATAAGGGACTGATCCCGGACCGTCGTCAATAGCCCGTTGTGTTGCTCTAGTACGACGTTAATTAAAAATTACCAAATTACCTTATGGTAATTGGTAATTTTTTAGTTAACGTCGTACTAGAGCAACACAACGGGCTATTGACGACGGTCCGGGATCCGTCCCTGAAGGAAAAGATCCGAGCACAACACCTCGTAATTTTGAACCACGGTGGGGTGATGAAACAACACCTAAGCTGGCACCCCACCAACAGGCCGGTTGGTCGGCCCATCCCTAAGGAAACAGTTTTCAAAAACCATCCAAAAGACGTCACGTTCAGAATAGATTCAAGAAACACGTAATGCCTCCTATATTTAGCTTGATAGGTAGATATTTAATCAACACACCACTGGAGCAAAACAATGAGCTATTGGAGAATGGTAATTAGTAATTTATAAATAACGTCTTACTAGAGCAACACAACGGACTATTGACGACGGTCCGGGATCAATCCCTTAAGGTAAAGAGTCGAGGACAACACCACGTAATTTGGAACCACGGTTAGATGACGAGGGCACATTTGAGCTGGCACGGTCTGGGTAATTGGTAATTTTTTGTTAACGTCGTACTAGAAAACACAACGGGCTATTGACGACGGTCCGGGTAATTGGTAATTTTTAGTTAACGTCGTACTAGAGCTACACAACGGGCTATTGACGACGGTCCGGGATCAGTCCCTTAAGGGAAAGATCCGAGGACAAGACCTCGTAATTTTGAACCACGGTCAGATGACGAAGCAACACCTGAGCTGGCACCCCACTCTCCAAACTTCCACGCCAACCCAACGTGAGGACTTTCGGCCACGACAGATTTTAGGTGCACCAGCCGCCTCTACACCATGCGTTTACAAACATCCATGCCCGGACCCGGATTCGAACCAGGAACCTTCCGATCTAGAGGCTAACACCTTAACCACTATACCGGTTGGTCGGCGGCACGGTCTGGGATCAACACTCCAAGGGAAAGACAACTGGATATCACTTTTTAATTTTGAGTGGTTCAAAATTACGTGGTGTTGTCCTTTGATGTCCCCATTTGGGGGTTGATCCTGGACCGTTGTCTTTTCCCTATGGGATTGATCCCGGACCGTCGTCAAAAGCCCGTTGTATTTCTCCAGTGCAATGTTAAGTAAAACACCTAACTACTCGGACCGTTGTCATTAGCCCGTTGTGTTGTTCCAATACGACGTTAATTAAATTCCTACCTACCTTGTAATTTTCAACTACTAGCTTGACATGTAGGTACGTAGTTGAACTAACTATGTACTAGTGCAACCCGATGGTCTATTTGCGATATTCCGGGATAAATTCTGAAAGATCCGAGCACTTCAGCACGAAATTTTAAAACACTGTCAGATGACGAGGTCAACACCCGAGTTAGCGCCCCACTGAAATGGCAAGGGGCCCAACGTACACTACAAATATAATAAAACTCAGTGCTAGATTTACGATATGTGTTGCTGGCATCTGTGTGATATTTATCAAAGCGTTGATTGCAAAATATTATATGTATTCGTTTCAATTACCAATATACATGAAAAAAAAACACCGTAAGCACTGCTTTTGCAAAAAAGAAAACTGGTGAAAGAGCGATTTATCTTCATTTCTCCGACAGGTGGCTCTCAACAAGGCGATAAAAAAAAAGGTAAAAAACACCTTCGCTTTTAGTTGCCCCACTTCGTTTTTTGTTGAATTTTTTCTGCTGGCATGTTTTTTTTTTGCACTTTTCGTTTTCATTTCAATGCTTTTCTTCTTTCCCTATCCGCAGCAGTTGAGGTTTTCATGTCTAGACCTCCTTGTTTGTTTACAGCACAAATTAATTTGAATGATAATTTGCATGATTTTCAGGAATGTATTAAAACTTCACCGAGTACATATTAAATTATGTGGCCGGTTGGAAGAGTAACAGATACACAAATGGAGACTGCGATTTCGAATCTAAACAAAGGCCGTCCTGTATAAAGAGGGGGGGGGGTTGCACTTTAAATCTGTCGTGGCCTCAAATGTCCTCACGTTGGCGTGGAAGTTTGCAGAGTGGGCTGCCAGCTGAGGTGTTGCTTTGTCATCTGACCATGGTTCAAAAATATTTTCTTTCGGGTTTGACTCTGTACCAACGTCGATAACCCATTACGTTGCTCCAGAGCGACGTTATTTAAAATACCATTCCATATTAAATTATGAAACAATTTTATTTTTAAAAGAGTTAAAGTGTAAACTGATTTTTTTTTATTTGTATTTAATTTTAGACGTATATGTTCAGTGTTTTAATAAAACGATCATTTGAAGCTCAGTTAAACATTTCAAAAGGGTTCTCTTTCGTTCATTTTAAACAGTTACAAGAAATCAAAATGCAATACAAAACTTTGCTTTGAAAGATTATTGAACTTTACTCCCGGATATCTCCTTAGTTGCAATTATTTTGTTCGCATTTTTTTTATGTTTCCCCCACTGTTTCCAGATAATTATCACACTTCCAAAAGTATTTTACTAAATTAGATACGTAATTAGTTTTAATAATTAATTGGAATTCTTAAATGCTTCATTACTATGGAAACGCCCGTGACCAGCTCTGCAATTCCATTAATGTAAAAATATATGCAATCGAATACTTATTGATCTTCATTTCTTTTTCAAGCATTCAACGTGACTGAATCTAAATTTTTGTTGCGCTAAACTTTTCGAATCATACCAGAGAAATTCGAATTTGTCTTAAGCATTAGTACCCGAGTTGTAGGTGACGCAAGGTTATTTCCTCGAGTGAATTTCTCTCTCGTGTCAGTAAAACTTTAATGTGTTTACTGAACATGGTGGTGTCTTTTGCTGGACATTGTCTTGTGTTTTGCGCAACATGGCCAAATATGGCCCCTTATCCCATAAAAAAACAGAACCAATCTAGACATTCGTAAGGTCTTGACGATACTGAATAACTGATCGTAGAGAGCTCAAAACGACAACTTTCAATTTCCTACAATTGTGGGAGATTTTTGAATGCAAATATATTTGGCCTTTAAATTCTCCAAAGTGCTTCTACCTCACTAAACCTTGTATTCCATACGTTTGAGCTGCATTTTTATCAACAACCATTAGACTTCCCTTTGCTATTGCTGAAAATTGTCCAGTTACCTTTCGAAAGTTATAAATATTTGCATGCTTCTGATGACTTTAAGTTCACATCTTTATTTTGGAGAAACTGGAAAATTTTAAAAATCTAAAATCCACAAATAATTCTAGCTCAAGGGTCGTTATTGCAGTTTTGATTGATCCTTGTTTTTCTCTTTAGTTATTAATTTTCACTTTCTATAACCAAGCTTTTAAACATTTCAGGGGACCGTTGCCTATGAATGGATTTTGCATTTGATTTATAGTCGGGATGTTAACACCTTTATTTCCAATGCAAACTAACGGATATTTATCTTCGGGTTTGATCCCGGATCATCGCCAATAGTCCCTTGTGTTGCTCCACTGCGACGTTAACTGAGATGCCTACCAAGCAATTAATGTAATTTTCTTCCAGTCTTGGTTCAAACGATATGTAAAATCCTAGTCAATGCTGTTGCCTTGACGGTATTTGAATGTTTTGTCACCAATACCAAGTGATGTGAAGTATTAATGATATCACCGCGCTGTATTTTAGTATAACCGTTTGCCATTACTATGATGTCTATACAATAAATTAACTATATCTTTTTGAATGAAAAGCTCTGTGTTTTCCATCTTTTAAATCCGGCTTCTGTCAACTTTCTGCATTTTTTTTCATGCCAAACTTATCTTAAATTGTTTGCTTCAGCACCTTTTGACCATATGAAATACCCGGAGCATGTCGGCAAAATTATTGTTGTAAGTCAATGGTTTGGGTTGATTGAATTCAATTATCACATTAATCAGTCGATAAGGCCTTTAATGTGTCAAAGAGGTAAACTTACAAGAGGAAACTTAAACAAACAACAAAGAGGTCAATTAACAGTTTTTACAAAAATGTTAATTGTTTTTGTGGTTACAGCCATGCGGTATGCTCCACTAGCCATACTGCTCTAAACATAACTTTTGGTGGTGGCCTTAGTATGAGACATTGTAGATATTTCAATTAACGTTGCACTGAAGCGACACACTGGCTATTGGCGACAGTCCGGGATCAATCTCAAAGGGAAAGATCCTAACCTTAGAATGAGGTACCTGGTTAAATATTGGTAGGGTAAAATTGTATTAAACATTAAATATGTTTGGGTATGCTCTGTGGATAGCTTCGTGGCTCAGTAGGTATTCCCACTGGTACCAGCTTGAAGGTGGCAAAAGTTTGATTAAAGTCAGGTGCATTGCACTGGGTTAGTAAAATGTTCTCTTCTGTGTCAGTAAAAGTTTTAAGTGTGCCTGGCGCAGCATGAACCTTGCTCCATTAAGCCTTAACCATAAAACGTTGCTTATGAATGAGTATCCTACGCAAACTACTTTAACTAGGTGCTTTTAACACTTAACTATATTTACAGCCTTGACGCGCCCTGACCTCAATATATTGAATTGTAAGCAAACTTCACTAGTTTCAACACTTGTGGTCTACCATTCCGGAAGAGGTATGATTGTTCCAAAAGGGTTGAAAAGCGTTCTATAGGATGTTAATCGCTAAAATAACAAACCATAACACCTAACCCTCGAAGTGGTTTTGATGAGATATCTCGTCCAACAAGATCTGTCCAATTTCGCTAATAACAAGATATATCATCATTAAGGTATCCTAGATTTTTTGATGACAAGATCTGATTAGTTTTTTTAATGACGAGATCAAGATAGGGTTAGTTGTTTATAATGACCAGATATGGTTAGTTTTTTAATGACGATATACCTCGTGGTAACTATCAGGGGGGTTAATGCCCAAAACCTTTTGATGGTAACAAAACATAACCCTATTAAATGAGTACGATCCGTATATGATCATTCATTTGGAAGTGTTGTTCAGACGAGTATATCACACACAACAAATAACCGCTTAAGATTTTAATATCTCTGTTAAGATTTGTATTTAAATTTTTTTATTTATATCGGTTAAACTTTTAACTAAATAAGTTTACGTATTCAAAAACATTAAATAATTTGACATGTTTGTTTCACTTCTATAAATTACTTTTTAATAAGACTAAATGATGTATATGATATAAATTAAATAATATATATATATGACTTCGATTTTAACCATCAGAATCAAGACCGAGATCATGATGGTTAATCGAATAGACGGATAACAGAAAAATCTTAAACAACAACCCACCCTCGTCCATTTCATATAAACGAATGATAAAAAAAATGTACGTTTAACGAACTGGAAATACGTACATACATACTCAAATTTTAAAGTAGTCTCATTTTCTTGTTTCTTCGAGGCTCGTGCTTTCTGAATGGCAACGTTCCGTAATAACGGACTGACGGTTAAAAGAGTGGCGGTTAATCGAAGTTTCACTGCACCTAACGTGAATTCACATGTACGAACGTAGTTTACCTATTTTGGGTAGTTGGTTGGAGTTTATGGCGCATTTGCCATATTTGACCATGCTGCAACAATCGCAAGACATAACATTAAGTAATGAATACACAAGGAAAATTCCACTCTCATAGAAGAGAGAAATACACCCTCGGAGGAATCGAACCTTCACTACCTACAACTCGTATGTTTCTATCGCAGTGGTAAAACAACGGCTCCTTTGGATAGCTGATAATATATTCATATCCATAACGTTATCAAGTATTGAAAAAGGCTTAGTACCTTAGTAAAACTTTCTCAGCGCTATTTCACTACGTTTAATCTTGCTGAATGAAACATGACACTAAATATAAAAATAAAGTTCAATCGCAACTTGGGACATTACAAACATAGCAATCCAGAAAATCAAGTAAGAAAGCAGGCAAGGAATCACTTTTACATTCAGCTTTAAACAGTGTGCTGTTCATCGGTTGACCACTCAGCTTCAAGGATTCAGAATTTGTATCTCGACAGTTCTAAATTCGATTGAATGATAATTATAACATAATAAAATAATTTAGTTCGATTGACCGAAATATAAAAGTCTATGCTACCTGTTTCGACGCTATAGTTTCATTTTCCTGTAAAAATATATTTATTTTTCGTGGGGTGTGATATATGCATGTTTAGTTTCTCTACTTTTGACCTGTAAACCATTTTAAAAACAATTCTAAATTAATTTGAATCCAACAAAATATGTATCTAAACATTCGGGTAATATATGGAAAAAGTAAGCCAGTGTAATATCTTAATGATTTCGAGATTTATTCATACAAACGAACAAATCATGCTCAATAAGCATACACACAATTATATTATCGTCTACTAAGAAATATAACTAGAAAATCTCTTGTAGCATTATAAAATCTGAATAGGTATTATGTAGCATATTAATTTCCATCTCGATCGCCTCTTACATATTCACTGATCCCGATTCACATTTCCGGTGCATTCGTCCCTGGGTGTATTTCTCTCTTCTGTGTCACTAAAGCTTTCATTGTATGTCTATTACTTGATATTGCATACTTGTGTCTGGCGCAGCATGTCCAAATATGGGCCTTGCACCATAAAACCCCAACAAACCAACCAACCCGATTCATTTTCCCAGTTAAGGTTACTTCGGAACTATGCGTCGATTTTGGCATTTAATGTTACCAGAAACACAAAAAGACAGGCGATTGGACTTGGTTAGGATTATGTGTTCAAAATGTGAAAACAATAAGAAATCTATATTGTGCATTAACCCTAGATTGATAACCATAATTTACAAAACGAGGAATACTAACCATTCGTAATTTTTATGATTAAAAAAAAAGACTAAAGACTAATATATATATATATAACACCGAGGCATTAATAAACCAACCGAACTTAACCCACCGAGGGGGGCGAATGCGTATATCAGTTCTACTACACGCAGTCTTCTTTCAATGAGTTCTAAGCTAATTTTAACGACTAATATTGAGCTGATGTAAAAATTCGTCCCATATTTTGACATAAATTGAAGAAAAATCATTTTATTTTATAAAAATTACATTTAATCAATGTAGTGTGTCTTTCTTTCCGATAACCTTTCTCCATTTCTGTTGCATAATCACGCGCTCATAGAAGTTCTGAGTTTTATGGCTAAATACCTGATCCAGGTGACGAAACTACACTACCCTACAATAATGGACCGTACTGCAAGATGTGATGGTATAAGGGAAATAGTATATGCTTTATAATATGTGGGTGGTCCACCGCGAGCTGTAATTACACTAGCAACCCCCTGGGCGTGCTTTCAACAAGGTTTTGATACACAGCTATAGGTATTTGTGTCCATTCCTGTTGCAAGAATGTCACCATCTCAACTGTAAATTTCGGACGTGGTTCCCTGGTCCGTAAGCGTCGCTTTAACTCGTGCTACAAATGGGGTTTAAGTCGGGACTCTGAGTGGGCCAGGGAAGACATTTTACATCCATATCTTGCAACCACTGGTTTACAGAGGATGCAACATACCATGGAGCGTTGTCGTCTTGGAAGTAACATTCGTCCATTCCATAAAATTGCCAAAGCGTAGGAAGAACCAGATTGTCTAAAATGTTCATGTAGGCGCCGGAGTTCAATTTACCAGGAACATACAAAGGTCCCAGGCCATACCACGAAAAACACTCCAAATAAGTCGTCGGATTTTATGCAAATCCGAAGTCGTCCGGTCCATTATTGTAGAATAGTTTATCTGAACCTCTCTCATACGGCACGTGTAAATCGCTAATGGCAGCCTCACTTTACACAACACATCTACTTTTGCATCAAAGAAACTTTCTTGTCTTTTTGGAAATAGAAAATAATAATATGTCAAAAATGCTCCTTATTTTCTGCCATTTTTTTAATGCTTAACGAAATTTAAAAAACACAACCCAATAACACAATATTTTTCCCAATTACTCGCTGAAATTCCTTTCAAACAGCATCAAAAACTTTACACAGGCAAAGTAGATAACCCTTCGGTTTTGCACTAAAACCGGGACGAACTTTAGCATCAAATCAATAGCTTTGCTTGGATTCTATATATTCAACCAATCGACGAGGTTAATTACTTACTGAGCTGAGAGGAGAAAACAACTATTCGTAAATTGAATGACACTTCGAGGGTTAGATCTCCAAGTGGTTTGATGATATATCTCGTCCATTAATATGTAACCCATTCTGCCAATGACGAGACACCTCGTCAACAAGATATAATTTTTTTTTGTAATGACGAGAACAAGATCGGCTCAGTTTTGATATATCTCCTCAAGAAAACCACCAGAACGGTTAAAGTAATGAAGAAATGTGGTTCCTATTTATAGAACGAAGGGCCAAGATTCTGCGAATAGTTACCGAATCTTGATACATCTGACCAATTTCGTTAAGTTTACAAATAATTAGTTATTCTAGGATTAAATTTTTAAATTTCACAATAAAACTTTATTTTATAACCTCCGTTTGAACTCCCATCCCAGAATAATAAATTTTCGGTATGTATCGCATCAGTGTGCGTATTATTGGGTAGCTCCAAAAATTGTGTTATCTACTTTACATGTGTAGAGTTGAAAAGAAGTTGTTGGAAAGAGAGAGAGAGAGAGAGAGAGAGAGAGAGAGAGAGAGAGAGAAGGAATTTCAGGAATTAAAAATTGCAGAATCTAAGGAGCATTTTCGACAAGGTATGGTAGGAATTTTAATTAACGTCACACTGGAGCAGCAAAAAGGGCTATTGCGTTTTCGATATACCGCACCCCGACAAGAAACGTGACAAGTAAAAACATTAAAATTTTGATGTTAGGTCATTGAAAAATGATGTGCCCCAGTGTGTTATATTACTATTCTATAGAATATAATAGAAGTTTCCACCATAAATACTTACCTAAAATATAAAAGAAGCCTATACTATTTCAATATAAGTTTTATACTATCCTTTAAGTTATTGTTTCTCAAATTCTGCAATTTTGAGTTGTGTCATTTTTGTTGCCGGGGTGCTATATGCTTGTTTATTTTCGAAAAGTCAAGAATGTGGAGAGGGGGGGGGGCTTCGCAGACGCAAAAGAAAGGTTAGTGGTTCAGAAAGTTTAGTCACCTGAATCAGTTCTTTACCCAGAAGCCTCAGAACTTCTATGAGCTTGGGATTATGCAGCACAGATGGAGAAAGGTCATCAAACAGAACGGCACATACTATATTGATTAAATCTAATTTAGTAAATAAAAAAAAATTTCTTCATTTTTTGTCAATAAAAACGGGACGAATTTTTGCATCAACCCAATATTACCATTCTTGGCACATGGTTAACAAAAAGTAAACTACCGCACTGGTTAGATTAAAATACCTCACATTAGCCCGTTGTGTTTCTCTAATACGACGTTAATTAAAAATTACCTAAAATTACTAAAATACCTCACCTCTACTGACAGCAGACACAATATATTTAAAGATATCGAGTTTCGAAGTCTTCTAATCTAGGACAATAATACCTCCGAGCCATTCTGAAACATTTCAAAGTTGGATTATACTAGAATCAAGCGTAACTTTTCAAAAAGCGGCTTTTGAAAAACAATTTCGCATAGAGAACTTTTGTGCCCAGGTTCTCGTGCGTTGTGATTTGGAAAGAAAGCCCTTCATGGGTGGTTGTGAAGGACAGTTTGGTGTGGCATAAAATCTCTCCGGCATTCCGAATGAAGAACTCTCTTGAAACCCGAGAAGGATCCTTGGGCTGATAAGTGGATCTTCTCCGCCATCGAGGATCTCAATCGGAGTTCTTTCTGTCGCCCCCGAAATTTCGACACTTCAAAGAGCACGGTGAGAACTGATTGAGATACGGAAGTTTGAACTTTAAAAAAGGACGATTGGGTGACGAATATTTGGGGTGATAAAAGAAATATGACAAACTACATGCGATTGCTTGCAATTTTTAATTTTCGGTAGTTTTGAGTCCGGTTTGGGTGGTCGAGTGGTTAGAGCTCCAGCTCCAGGTTTGAATTCTAGGTATGGATGTTATTAGTGATTCGGGATCCACTTCAAACCCCATAGGTCCTGGTCTATTTAGCTCTTTAGGTGTATACGAGCATCACGACCCCAAGGATCTGACCGAGTGATTTTTACTTCCTATCATTTTTACCATCGCCTACCCTTCGACGTCTTGCTTTTTTTACGCCTCATTATTTTGTTTCTTTTGTTTGGCCAAATTGCGCTATCAATCACCAACCAAACAATCCTTTTGAGTCGGATAAGTTGTGAATTTTTTCGTATAATTTTAATCTATATAAATAAAAATGGCGTGTTTGTACATGGATTATTTTTGACCCATTACAAGTTTTTTCCGTTTTGGGCCCCTCTGATGCAAAATCCATCTCTTGAGCGTTTGGTGTCTATCCTGTCTGTCTATCTATCCATCTGTCTGTCTTATGTGTTTCCCCGTACTACGTCCAAACGGTTTAATTTATTTTCATGAAACTTTGCACACTGTGAGTACTTACATTCATTTAGTGACTGAACTTGGTTGCATAAGACTGTCAGTCTTCCCGTTCTATGTTCGATTTTGTGTCTGCTTCTACAATCGTATAACATTTATTCAACACATTTTAATGCAATGTTCTATATTTGATACACTATATTTTAATTTATTTAGTGAATGTGTTTAAAGTTTTTTTTCTACATATTTAGGCAAGTTTTATGATAAAACATCTGCTAAAATAAAACGTAATTTGGTAATTTTGAAGTAGTTGGAAGGTACATTTAGCATTGCAGCTACTTGGTTTGTTTTACCAGTGTTGTGAAAAATTGATTTTTCATCCAAAAACTATTTTTACATAGTTTCAATTCTAATACTTAATTTATTTTGAGCTTTATTTTTTCTTTACGAAATAACAAAGCTGAATGTTTGTGACAGACGATAGAAAATAAAACATTATACTAATAAAGTATACAAAACAAGACCTTATAAAATAGGACTGGTAGCTAATATGACAACCTTGGTATTTTTTAATAATTTGTTTCTTTTAAAATTGTGTCCCTTTTATATTCAAAGAATCTATTTTGCAGCGAAAAAATAAAACCACACACATACACGCATTCATATTCAATACTTTTCGTTCGAAGCATTTTTTGAATTTATTTTTAAGATATATATCTGGATTTTCAATTTTGATGTTTTTCGTTCAATAACTAATCCAGATAAGCAATGGCTTAATTAGCTTTCAAAACATTTTTAATTATTTGATGGTAAGTTTGGAAAACGCTTTTGTTTTTAAATGACATACAAGGCATATTTATATGCATAAGCATATTTCCAACTATTCTGTGCTTCCTAGGGGTTGTAAATAGACCGTTGTGTTGCTCTAGTACGACGTTAATTAAAATTACCTTACCCATGCATCCTGGGTAACATTGGCATTTCTAAACATTTTTTCATACTAAAAATATAAGCCGACCAACTGGCATAGTGGTTCAGGTGTTAGCCTCAATATCGGAAGTTTCCTGGTTCGAATCCAGTCCGGGCATGTATGTTTGTAAGCGTATGGTGTAGAGGCGGCTGGTGCACCTTAAATCTCTTGTGGGACCGAAAGTCCTCACGTTGGGTTGGTGTGAAGTTTGGAGAGTGGGGTGCCAGCTCAGGTGTTGCTTCGTCATCTGACCGTGGTACAAAATTTCGAGGTTTTGTCCTCGGATCTTTCCCTTAAGGGATTGATCCCGGACCGTCGTCAATAGACCATTGTGTTGCTCTAGTACGAAGTTAACTAATAATTACCAATTAATTACCATACTAAAAATATAATTCGTGATTAATCCCAGACCCCTTCGCCAATTGCTAGTTGTGTTGCTCTAGTGCGACGTTAGTTAAAAATACCTATATGCTAAAATTTAAATTCTACGAAAATGTAAAATGTTAAATCTGACATTTATTTACATTTGTGAAATTATGTATTTAACAATTGTGTACCTTTATAAGAGTGGTAGTTGTTACATGTGATGGATTAGAATTACAATTTATTAACGAAAGCGGAAGTTACTTAACTAATTCAACCAGAGTACAGCCGTGTAATTCTAGTAGTATTGAATAAGCTCAGTTAATTTGAAAAGGAGCCTCCGTGGGTTTTACTACAACGCTACCAGCCTCCACTCTGTAGGAGTGGTACAGGTTCGATTCCTGTAACATTTTTTAGGTGTTTTCCTCAGGGGCACATCTTGAGATGTGTATGGGCTTTAGGAACCATAGGTGTTCTAGTGATCTATTCTTTTCTCGTGGATTGCCGTCTGGTAAACCTGGAGGTCGCGATCTCTAGTTGCCCAAGCGATTTTTCTTTACTTTCTCCTTCATCCTTTTCGAATTTATCTGACATTATCTGTCTTCTGTTTGGCACCAAATATGGCTCTTGCGTCATAAAACCCCAAACCAATCAACCCCTGAGTAGATGGGTTTGTGGCAGACAATGTCAAATAATTGTGAAAATGATGGAGAGGATAAAGTAGAGAAATATCTCTTATATGGACAGACAAGAACAGCGAAATTGCTGTCTGTCCACAATAACCTTGAAATCTGTGATTGAAAACAACACATAGGAATAACGTATACTCAATATGAAAACAAAATTATATGGAACTAATATGAAGTATGTGTAGTTAATAGAAATGTTTAACTAAAAGTATATTTTTGATCGGATTATGATTATGAACTTTTTAGTTCCCTCGTCAGCAATTTATCCGTCAGCACTGACTAAAAAATTACGATTGGATGACGGATTTTCGAAAAAATAAAAGAAATAAAACGAACTACTTACGTATGGGATTACAATATTTATTTTTAGGTAGTTTTGTGTCGGCTTGTTCTCGAGTGAGTAGAGCTCTAGCCCTTGGTTCAAGTGGCTCCGGGTTGGAATCTTGGTCTCGGCATGGATGTTCGTAGTGTTTAGTAATAATCTTTTCCACCACGCTAAAGCGCCTAACTTCAGAATTGATCTTTTTACGAAAACTCTTTCAAATTTTGATGCTTCGGGAAAAATCGAGTTGCGATAAGTTTAATAAATGAGGAATCAATATTGTTTCTCATGAAAATCAGCATGTCCACTAAGAATCAAGATGATTCGTGGCTTTGTCAAAGCATAAAACTTGAAATGGTGACTCAAAAATTGCAGTTAGGTGAAAATCACCAAAATAAAGAATGGTGCCTTTGGCGTGAATGTAACGATTGTTATAAGCCGTGGATCTCTATATTTAGCCTTCATGTAGCAAAAGATGATCCAGAGCTATAAATTCAAACCTTAGTCAATGTTGCTCTGAATATATTAAGGGACATGAATTAGACACATGTTCGGATGTGTTTTAAATTTTGTCTTTGATTCAAAATAGGGTAATAAAAGCCAATTAATTGGTTAAATGAACAAAACTCTTTACAGCTCATGATTTTTGATTTTTAAGTAAACAAAATTAGTAGCTTTGCCAAGTATTAGCTTCTAACTTTAACTTTTTCGTTTAGTATCTTTACAAGGTTATTTAAATATGGTGAAAATTATAAACAATTTGGTTAATAATAAATATTATGAAACCGATATTTTTTAAAGAATTTATTCAAGTGTTTAAAATTGTTTTCAACAATGTTTGAAGTGGCTTTTTTGCCAAGCTTAGTGTTTCTAGGAATGTTACTCTCACTGCTTATGAGCCTTTAACAATTGAATGAAGTTAACAATTGAATTTTGGTTAAGTTAATTAAATTTACACTTGCATCGTAAGTAACTAAGCTGTTTAAAGCTCCCTATCCTATTGAAGTCATGTTTTACCTACATGTATTTATTCAACCCATATTATCTTACGTGTTCTGTTAACATCAGGTATCAATTTACCTAATTTTAATGTTAATGGTCTGCTTACTATATGCTTAATGAAAACGCTTCCTGTGTTATTTGTTTTGATCTCAAACCAAATTTTTGTACAGTTTGAAAATTCAGATACGATATTAAGAAGACTGATTTCAATGACTTAAGTTATGGTTCTATCGATAAATGAACTTTATAAAACAGTTTTTCTATTGTACATCAACGTAGTTTCTATAAAAGGAATTGTCAGAGCCATTAAACTAAATCAACCAACCTTCAAAAGAAAGTTGGAGAAATTTTGGTTATTGCTTTACAATTTAATATTTTCTAAAGGAAAGACAGTACACTATTTGCATTTGTTTCTTTTTTAATTTAGATTTTTAGTATGCGAAACTACACTTTCCACGTTTATGGATGTGGAGTTGAGCAATTTTGCCCATCGCAATATTCCATTCTTACGAAACAAAGGCACTTTCCTTAACAAGAACATGTATTTTTATTAAACCAATTTTCCAATTATTTTAGAAATGGATTTTATTTGAATAGCTATTTATTTTTTCATTGCTACTACAAGTATCCACATGATTATCACAACGAAACCACTTTTCTATGATAGATCGATTACAATAATGCAAAAGGCTAACATATTATATTTTCCCTTTTATCTAAGGGTAAGCAATAGTTTCCCAAGTCAGCAAATGGTGTCCATTATATCGTTGGTTTCTATAGAGTGAAACTTTTTGACTGTCAGTTAGACGCCGAAAGAAACGTTTTAACCCTCTAAATGATTTTGACCAGTTATCTCGTCCATTAAAATCTGACCAATTTTGCTAATGACAAGATATATAGTCTTCAGGATATTGCCAATTTTTTATGAAGAGATCAAGATCTGGTCAGTTTTCTTCTAATGATCGTGATTTCTTTTAATGACGAGATATCTTGTTCAACAATATCTGGTAAGTTTTGCTAATGAGATAGGGTTAAAGAGCGAAATACATTCGAGACATCACTTTATAACCAGAGTTGGTCCAGATGCAAGTTTCATAAAGTTGGCTGCAGAAAATAGCGAACGAAAGTGAAAAGATCTAAAGATAACGAGAAACGAGCTAATAAAAACCAAAATCAATCAAAATATGAGTAATTGAAGATTGTGAATTTCTTATATCTTTATTGACCTTGTAATTTCACTTTCCCGAAAACTTCATTGTTCTCCTATAAGGTCATTCGTTGATTAGACAAACAAATTTCTTTTCTGCCATGAAGAAAACTTTCCACGACACCCAAAAGTGAAGGTCCGAAACTTGTATGCTTTCAGGAATACTTGAAATCTGAAAAGGTATGTGTTGTAGAGTGACATACCATACAACATTCCCAACATAGGTCAATTCTGTAGAAAGGATAAGTCAAACATTCCATCAACAGGCTATAAAACAGCTGTACAGTGTTGTATGTCGCACAGTACTCGACGTTGATAGATATGAAAACATGTGGATAGTTTAAAATATGTACCCCCTCAATGAAAGTAACTAATCCATGAAACACAACTTAATATTTCAGGTATCAGTTTAGGTTTACTTCAGGTATCAATTTAGGTTTACTTCAGGTATCAGTTTAGGTTTACTTCAGGTATCAGTTTTATATTTTTATTATAAACTCCAAATGTGCATCTTCCTTTTTACTATGTATTTCATGAAATTGGTCAAATTTTCTCCTGCTGAAGCAATATCGAAAAACGAATTCTCAATTTCTTGAACTAGTGAACTTAAATTCTTACGCATATAGGGGCCACCGTGGCTCAATGGGTTGGCCCACTGTGCTTGCAACCTGCGTGTTGTAGGTGACGCAAGTTCGGGTCCGATAACTTATCCAGGTTGTATTTCTCTTATGTATCAGTAAAACTTACGTAGTGTGTGTGTGTGCTTGATGTCTTCTGTCTTATTCAGTTTCGTCAAATAGGATCCTTGAACCATAAAACCGAACAACCTCTATTTTACTACTCGAAATATTAAAATATTTAGAAACATAGTTTAAGATATATGCGTTACAATTTATAGCATCTCTAATTGTCAGTGTAACAATACAGTTTCAAGCCTAGCTAAGAGTTATAACCATTGCAGTAAGATTCCTTTTGAAAAGGGTAACGTGAATAAGAACCGAGAAGTGAAATACTTTGAATATCTAAGAGTCCCTTTATATCAACACGCGAATTCATCGAGGTTACGCTGTTTTTTTATCGTGCGTCAAAATGACGAGGTGTCCTCGGAACTTTCCCTTCGGGAGTGATCCCGGATCTTGTCCAGTAGCTCGTTATGGTGCTTCAGTGCGATGCTAATTTAACTACTTCATCGAGGTTCCGAAATTATAATTTACTTAACAACTTAGATGCTTTGAAGTTCGCTCTGTCTATATTGATACACTATTCCTTTTCGCTTCAGACAGTATTGTAATACTTAATTTTTGAAAATTAATAGACTTAATTGACTTTTCTGTTTAAAAAGATATTGAATATTTCTTTGTAGCTGCTTGAAGCGATTATTGCTGTTATTTTATTAACGTGCATAGAAATAGCTTTGATCAACACGATTGCCTTACCACCGGATTGTAAAGGACATAAAATTCTTGTATACATGAAGACTTACGTAAGACATAAATACTTAAAGTATAGGTATATAAGATATACGATATTAGTGACAATACGATATTATTACAAGGTAAACTAAGCGTCAAAGAAACAATTATTTTCAGAAGATTTTCTCATATTCAGAGTTACTAAAATATACTTGGAATACTAAATGGGAAAGCGACACTTTTAAAAATTCTTAAACCTATGGCAGAGCTTCATTCAACAAGAAAAGGGATTTGCTTGTGATCAGAGCAAACAATATTAAGATCTTAAGACTCATTTAAAAATCAAAGCGTGTTAATAATAAATGAATACAAGTTCCCCATATTACAATCTCTATTACAACGCTGGATCCAATAAGTGATGTTAAACTGAAAGTGCTATTAGCCATTGCTGTGGAAATTCGAAATGAATTGATTTGATTAAAATTTAAAGATTGTTCAAATAACGTGTTGAATAATCAATACCTTATTTAACATTTTCTTTCCTAGTATTTTATGCAATGTTTTCTTAAGAACTGCTTTTAATTCTCCGCTAATTGGGTAGAAGATGCTAAAGCAAATGCAGTGAAACGTGCTTCGGACTTGGTTTGTGAACAAACGACTTTCAAATGATGTTTACAGAAAGGTTGCGCAGCTTTTCCTGCCAAGAGAAGATCTGTTTGCTATGGATATTGTCTACTTGCCATCGATTGAAATATCTTGCTTCTTAACAGTGATCCTTTATCCGTAACGCTTGGGAAATCAAAGAAAGGAATTTACCACTGAGAAACTTAACCAAAACCACAGAAAATAAATTGTAAAGATTTGTTGGCTAAACAATTAGATTCCAAATTGCTATATGAAAAACAGTTTTTCTCCTGTACTGTGTTTGTAAGTACTAAACGTTAAAGACATGATTAACTGGAACTTTTTCAATTCAGAGCTTCATAAACAACGCAAGGAACACCAAACCTTGTTAAAAGAACATGATATTCCATTATTTTTAGGTAGGGACAATGGTATAAGATCTGAGGAAATTTTTGTTACAAGAAATCAATTTGCTCAATGACAGTAAGAACATTTGAAAGAAAAAATGTCTAAGGTATTATCATTTTGTTATCTGTAGGTAGTTAAATGCTTTATATCATCTATGCTCACATTGCTTTCAGCAAACTGTTTTTTATGTAGTAATATTTTGCACAGAAATTAGTTTGTTTTAACCCTGGTGGTCGTCTTGATGAGGTATCTCGTCCTTGGAAAAAAAATTAGGAGATCTTGATGAACGAGATATCTCGTCATTATAGGAAAACTGACCAGATTTTAATCTCGCCATGAAAACAAGTTGGCAATATCTCATTGAAGATATCACTAGTTATTAGCCAACTTGATCAGAACTTGATCTCATCGAAACCACTTGAAGGGTTAATAGACCAGAATGTAGGTAGAAATTTAATCTTCGATTATGTTTTAGTTTCGTTTAATGAAGCTTGAGTGAGGAAAGTAAAGTGTTTCTACTCTAAGTTCGACTAAGTGTGCTGTAAATAGATGTATTTAGAAATACTTCATTATAGACTGTAATGATTCAAATTTTTGAAAACGTAATCATCTTATAGCGGCTTCATAGCAGCATTATCACCAACTGGTACTAAAAAATCGCTTCAACTTTTAAGACTGTCACACTAGACCTTTTGGCTATGAATATCTCCGCACACACGGTTAACCTCGTTTTACTTGAAGCCACGAAGTACGTGGATTTATTAAGGTAAGAGAAATGAAAGAAAACATAAATTATACCTTAAATCAAAATGGTTTGCAGAGACCTGTAAAACTTTATCACGCGTGAATCTCCTCCAGGAAGAATGTATTAAACAAAGTGTTTCATGCGCACGAAATGTTTTCAAAGCAGCAGAAAAAAGGAGATTAAGGCTCTGAGAAATTACGTCTTTCCCAAAATGTCGTAAAAGGTTCAATGCTTGTAAATTATAGCCCTTGTAAATATGAATATTATAACTTCTCGACCTCGAAATTCATGAAAATCGGTAACGCTTGGGAGAATTGGTGATTTTTCTACATCTAAATATCGATATGCTTCGTATGAGCTCATGATGTAGCATATTATCACATTAGTTTGCTAGTATATTACGTTAATGATTGAGCTGTACTAGGGACAATCTCAACAAGGGATGAATAAATATGATCGTTTTAAGGAAATGATTGGTATTAGGCGATGCCAGAAGCAGAAGTTTCGTAAAATAAACATTGTTTGCAGTGAAACAAATTTTGCAAAAAAAAAAAAATAATAGGCCGTCTGTACACCCACATTGTAAAAATATCACAAGATTTGTTGCAATTCGCATGTCAGATAAGCATATCAGACAAGGCAAGTGAAATTAAGTTCCAAAAAGATCGTGTTTACTATGTGAAACTATCTCACCTTCTCTTTATGATAAGGATCTAGGTTTTTTTTTTATATGCAGATTCTCTCTCTCTCTCTCTCTCTCTCTCTCTCTCTCTCTCTCTCTCTCTCTCTCTCTCTCTCTCTCTCTCTCTCTCTCTCTCCTTCCCAACAAGTCGTCAATAGCCCATTGTGTTACTCTAGTACAACGTTAACTAAAAAAAATTATCATTACCTTCCCAACAAATCCAATTTCAACATGTGTTTTGCCATTACACCTAAATCAAAATAACGTAATAAAGTTGCTTGAAATTTGGGAGCATGCTTTGAGTCTTGAGATCTTTATTTAGTTGTATGACAAGAGTTTCCAATTGTGCAGAGACAACCACCAGGAGGTTTAATCTGCCGTAGCCTCAAATGTCCTCAAGTTGGTGTGGAAGTTTGAAGAATAGAGTGCCAGCTAGGGTATCAAACTCATGTGATTGTGACTCAAAATAACGAGGTGCATTCGTACCTCTGGAATTGATCCCGAATCGTCACCAATAGCTAATTCTGCAGTTTCAGTGTAACGTAAATTAAATTATCTACCTACCACTTCTTAATACCTTTTAGTATATTAAGTGAATGGCCAACAATATGTGTGCAGCGTGTTAATATTTAGGAACAACTCTGGTTCCAAATGAAAGCAATCGGCTGTACTTCGAGCATTGTTAAAGTAGCTTTGCAACGATCTATCTGTTCAAGACAGCGAATAAATTTGGAGTCGATGAAAAAAGAGCATTGGGTGGTTGGACTCCAAGCCATCTCATTTCCCGATGCGTCTTACTTGGGCGCAGTGTAAAGGAATCTTCTTATAAGCATGCTCGAAAGGCTATCAATCGATTAATCACGTCGTTGTTTACGACAAGCCTCGCCACTATCTTGGGAGTGTCGAAAGTAGTTTTTGGTTCTACTTGGGTCCGCTCTCCACCAAAATAAAAAGCTATTAGGAAAGTTTCTCGCCCCACTGCTCCCTTTGTCGGAGGGGGCACCCGAAAGAGAGAAGGGGTGAGAAATTGTTTTGGCGACTATCCCATACATCCATTAAGAGGGTAAAAAAAGTTTCGGATGAACAACAACTTCCTATTTGCGCCCTAATCTCCAGTAAGGGTTTGACAGAAGAGGGCATTCACAGTTACAACGGATCAAATTAATTCCTTCAACTAATGAAAAGCTGAAACAACGGCCCGGATTTCGAAAAATGCTTCCGTTCGCTGTTCGGGAAGAAAATAAAAGTGCCGAATATTTCTTTCATTGGAGAAACCGTACCAAAGAGGCTTTTATTTTTGCGAGACGCTGGAGAATAATTGCGCTTATTTTGCTAAACGCGAGCCTCAGACTCGATAACCATTCAGCCCTATAGTCGTTCAATGTCTTTCCAGGGCTTTTGTATGGATTAGGCGACTTGGAACACCTCTTTACTCGTATCTTAACCCCTCCTGGTGGCTATTTCGACGAGGTATCTCGCGGTTAGCTAAAGTGACCACATCACGATACCTCGTCATTAAAAGAAAACTGACCCGATCTGGATCTCGTCATCCTAAAAAGAATTGGCAATGCTTATCTTGACTAGATATATCGTCGTTAGCAAAATGGCGGGATCTAGCTGGACGAGATATATCGTCGAAACAACTGGGAGGGTTAAAATATATTTATCGTGACAAAAATTTCAGAAAAACGAGCAGCTCATACCGTCTTTACAATTTATAGAAACGGCTAAGAGATCGCAAAGTAATATATTTTTTAATTCGATCGAGTACTTATAACCATATAAATTAAATCTGACCGTAAATAATTTACGAGTCTACTTAGACTTCGTGTAACAAAAATTGATTGCGACTGAGTAAATAATTTAACTTTAGAAAAGAATATCGCAACAAAGATCTAGATTTATATTTTATAATGATATTTGATAACACACACAAAGATATATGAACTTCATGTTGAGCAAGATCAAATAGGCTTCAAATAACCGAAGAATTAAAATTACCAATAAACTATTTTACAATAGTTTTTTGGTGATCAATTAGAATTGTAAAAATACATTTCTGTTGTAATGTAGAATACTGGTATTGATGACAGGCGAATTTCTCGCCATAAACCTGGAAGAGTTCTAGAAACTAAAATTGCTTCTTTCAATATTTTAAAGTTGAAGATTTCATTTTTATTATATTCTAAACCTCGTAAAACAAATTTCGAAATTTTTTTTCTAAGGTTAATCCTTGAAATCTTTAACCAATCTATATATAATGGTATGATGAAATTTTAACTCCTCTTATCAATTGCAAATAAATTTTTAAAAACTTGATTTTTTTTGTTTCAAAATGAATTTTTATTTACCACTGTAATAGACTACAAGGATGCGAAATGTCTGACTTCTAAATTCTGTAGACCATTACATCCAATAATATTAAATGATAATCTATATTTATAAATCTTTTTAGCTACATACTAAATGGAAAATGAAATTCATAATGTATAGATAAACTTGTTAAATTTCTAGTTTAACATTAAGCACCAAGGGAACTGCCGAACTCAAATCCAGTAATAGCACCGCATTTGAAATCCATTTATGAAGTGATATTTGACCATTGGATTGAACTTATTCGCTTTATTTCATTCTGTGCTTACTGGCAATCTTAGAGGAGGCAACTCCCCCTCTTTTCTTTAATAGGCTCTACACACAACTCAACTATGATAGACTCGGAGGACATCAGGTAAACGAGCTTTGGATGCAAAGGTACGCAGGGGAGCTAACCTAAACCGAAGTTTATTGGATGCTTTAATTGTCGATAAAGAGTATGGAGCAATACTTAATTTGTTGTGTTTCATGTTAATAATGCTCATATGAAGACGTATGACGTTGACTTAAGTGAGTTTAGAAGCTTGCATGTTATGAGACATTGACTTTTGTGCCTAATAAAGTAAATAGAAAAATTTATACCTAACACTTGAACACACTTAGGCAATGTATACCTTCTGCCACATCCGACAATTTGACGGGTACTTCAGAAACGTTTGATTTGTTATAGTTAATTTCTTTAATGTTTAAATAATTAACAAAAATAGCTTTCAATTCTAAAGATTTTTAATATTTCGCATTTATTTTTTCATTTTTGAAGTGAAACTACTCAGAATATTTCTTAGATTCCATTTAGTGCACATTTTTCACAAATACATTAACAGCTAATAGCTCTTTTACTACTCTGCATAGCTAGATAAAAATACTTGTAGCTCTATTTTCATTCTGCTCTCAGGGCGCATCTTTAGGTGTGAACGGGCACCACACCGCAGAAGTACCCGAGCGATCTTTTTCTCTGTCATTTCTGTTCTCGCCTACCCTTCTGATTTTTTATTCCTCCCTCATTGTACCTTCTGTCTTCCCTTTGGGGAAGCTTGACCAAATATGGCCTTTGTGCCATAAAACCCAAAAAAATCAACCATTTTTATTGCAATAATCTGTTTGATAAGATTTGCGTTTGTTGGATGTATTCGATGTCCAATATTTTGTAATAGTCATCAATTTATGCGACCAAATTGGTGCCGTTGTTTTCTCTTCTTTCACTATCACAACAGGTGCTTATCACATTAGCAGACTCATTGAAAATGCAATTTTTTACAACTGCTTTCGCGATACCGAATCATGTTTCGCGAAATTCTGGAATAATTAAGCCCATAGTATTGACAGAGTTTGGTGAATTTTGGTATCCCACATCCAGAATTTTGAAACTAGAGTGGACTATAGAAAATAAATTATCAAATACGATCATTTATCTCGATAAAATCAACTTTCATTTTCTATTCTTCACTAGCACAACAGGTGCTTATCACATGAGCTGACTGGCATTGAAAATGCAATTTTTCACAACTGTTTTCGCAATATCGAATCATGTTTTGTAAAATTCTGGAATAATTAAGCCCATTCTATTGACGAATTTTGGTGAATTTAGGTATCCCATATTCAGAATTTCGAAACTAGAGTGGACTATGGAAAATAAATTAGCAAATACAATCATTTGTCTCGATAAAATCAACTTTCATTTTCTATTCTTCACTAGCACAACAGGTGCTTATCACATGAGCTGACTGGCATTGAAAATGCAATTTTTCACAACTGTTTTCGCAATATCGAATCATGTTTCGTAAAATTCTGGAATAATTAAGCCCATTCTATTGACGAATTTTGGTGAATTTAGGTATCCCATATTCAGAATTTTGAAACTAGAATGGACTATGGAAAATAAATTAGCAAATACAATCATTTGTCTCGATAAAATCAACTTTCATTTTCTATTCTTCACTGGCACAACAGGTGCTTATCAAATGAGCTGACTGGCATTGAAAATGCAATTTTTCACAACTGTTTTCGCAATATCGAATCACGTTTCGTAAAATTCTGGAATAATTAAGCCCATTCTATTGACGAATTTTGGTGAATTTAGGTATCCCATATTCAGAATTTCGAAACTAGAGTGGACTATGGAAAATAAATTAGCAAATACAATCATTTGTCTCGATAAAATCAACTTTCATTTTCTATTCTTCACTAGCACAACAGGTGCTTATCACATGAGCTGACTGGCATTGAAAATGCAATTTTTCACAACTGTTTTCACAATATCGAATCACGTTTCGTAAAATTCTGGAATAATTAAGCCCATTCTATTGGACGAATTTTGGTGAATTTAGGTATCCCATATTCAGAATTTCGAAACTAGAGTGGACTATGGAAAATAAATTAGCAAATACGATAATTTATATCGATAAAAGTTAGAAATTCCAACAGATCACCTGAACAGTTTCTGTAATTTGAAACAAATCTAAAATCTGTTTGTACATGTTCTAGTAAAATATTTATCCGAATTAAAACATTAAAGGTGCTACAAAAGTAACTAATGTGAATATTTTCAGCAGTATAAAACTTATTAGCGAATGTATATGTTGTGACCTTTTACTCTGCCAAAATGTGCTTTAATTGTAACTCATTTCTATTGTTGCATTTGGTGCCTTTGAGAGCTATTAAACAGTTTTATGAGTAATTGACTTTTTCTGTCATACGCTTAAGGATATTTTGTGTTGTTTCTAGTTCCTTATGTTGCTGGATCTTTCTTCTTTTTTCTCTGGCTGGTGTACACACAGAATCAGTGTATGAAAAGTTAATCTTTCAAATAACAATGGCTGTGTGCAATGGTAGAAGAACAAACAGAAACTTGTGAAACGGTTTCCGAGAAACGCGAAGTAGTAAAAACCTTAAATCCTTTATTCTAAGTATCTGTTCACCAACCAGATTTCAGGAAATTCAATTGCGTGTGTGTGCGATAGTAAAGACTAACGGTTTTGAATAGTAAGCTTCAACCGTCCAGATTAACAAGAAAATTTACGAACGTGTTTACAAAATTGAATGTACTCTGAATCATCATTCTCAACGCTCTTCTATATGAACATTGCTTTTAATGTGAACATCTGAAATCCATGTGCAATTTTATGTACGAATTCTCTATTGAAGAAAAATCCAAGCTTTTCTGTTGAGAAGTTGGTTACATTTACGATAAGGGGGGGAGCTAGTTAATATGCCATTCGAAAAACTCATTCCTCATTATGTGTTGATAAACCCAAATGTCAGTGTTTTGTGTGGTGTGTCTGTGATCTGGATATAATCATCCAACCCCGCTCACTGGGACAACATATTGAACATCTTTTCCTGTAGCCGTTTCCATCTCAAATCTAATAAATTTAACTTGGGGTAGTGCGTTTTGCCATAAATTCAGTCCTAATAAAATCTATCCACTTTTCTAGAAGCTGAAAAGGATTTGAACTAGAATTGCTAACTTTTGGGTTTGAGGTTAAAGGTCCTTAATTGGCCAAGCTTTGTCAAGCACAAAACAGACAACGTCAAGAATCGTATCTGAGATTTTTTCATGTGTTAAAGGTCTTTTCTATCTTTCTATACTTATAAATATGTCATTTATACTTAGAAATATAGGAAGAAACCAAAAACTTAATTTGAAATCTTTATATAGAATAAAGCTAACACATTCCAAACAATTTTAAAGGTAAGTCGAATGATATTTTGTAAAATCTAGGAGCAAAAACATGCAAAACATACGAATAAAAACTAAATATTGAAGTACAAACTTAAATTGTTTTATCCTAAAATATTTTTTATTTTGAGTAAATTAGAATTTTACTCCTCAAAACGGAAACTATTTGATTACAGGTATGCTATTTTTAGCGACTTAAAGATATGTATAATTAAAAAAAGTTTCACCCTTAAATTGAGTTTACTACGCTCAAAATAAAATAAAATAATGCAATTTACATGTTGTCTAACCTTTTTTTAATTTGATTTATTTACAATCTTAAGAAAACTTATCCAAAATTGTATTATATCTCAGATTTGCCTTTATTGCTTAGATTTCACCCTTGATTTTAACAAGAGTCGGGTGCAACCAGTTTTAAAATTTTATTAACTTAGAGATTTTCAGGCGGTTACCTTAAATTCGAACAAATAAAGGTTTATTCTTGATGACAAAGTACAAAACAAATGTTTTATTCCTACTCATTTATTTTTTATTCTTTTTATTTAAAAACTACACTTATGAAAACAATTTTGAATTTTTCTTGTTTTAAAGTTCTTTTTCTACTTTACCATTAATCATTTAATCTCAATATTTCGGCTCAAATGTCCATCCCAAATGAATCTGTTTGAAAAGGCAAGCAAAGTGGGTTATTATATGTTACGCATTTGCCAGTCAATTCAAATCAAACGTAGATATTTCGTCAGAAAGAAATCATTCTTAATTGTGATTCCGCGTTAAAACTTGCTCCCTAATTGGTTGGATAAAGGTTTATCGTGAATGGTGGTTGAATTCTATGGTGAAATGGCTATCTCTATATATGAATAAAAGATTTGTGGATTGTCCAATCTTTGATTCAAAGCTCTTCTCGCTTGCCTAATGGACAAACGATTTTCTGCTGACCGCTTCATTAGTAGCACTTACGGTAACAATGTCCGGTTTTCGTCATAACTATTCCATTCCCAGTTGATTGCTTCACCATTTTATGCATTTATTGATATCTATTTGTGTGAAATAAGTATCATTGTTGTAAAGTATCAGGTATGGAGCACTTCCCTGACAAGATTAGTTACAGTGATGCACGTTTTATTCCCTTATCCCTGAGAATTTTGACAGCGATATTTTAAGTTGGGTCTTTAATAGAGTTGGAGAGGCGTTCGAAGTTGTGAAACACTTCAGAAAGAATGCAAAACCGCATTATTTATGCATTGAGCCTTTCATGACTTTTAATGCATTCGTTTTTGGAAATTTCTACTTTCTAATCCGATTTAAATGAAAGCATACTATTCTGTGGAAATGTTGAGGAAGTTCTACAAAGTTTTACGGATCCCCAACAGGTCAAGTATTCTGATTCTCGAAGCTTCTGAGAGTGAATTGGACCATGGTAAATACTTCCCCTGCCAAAACAAAGATATAAAGATGGATTCACTTTGAAAAATTCTCCATTTGCCAATCACTTATTCCTAACTTTCAAATGAAAATCTACAAAGTTTCAAAGAATTACCATATTAATTCTACAGATTTGCAAAGCTACAGAAAATTAATTTTACAATTGTAACTAGTTTCAAATAGATAAAAAGGTAGCTGCAAAATTTATTTCTTTGATTATCAAATATCTGAGTGCGACTTTCAATACTTTGTTATTGTTAAGTCAATTTCTTTATAACCATTGTAGGATTAATTTAACTTAGAAAAAAGACAGCCCACGTTGAGCATCTAGGTCTTTTTCCAACTGTAAGTGTTTTAACGAATCTCAGGGCTTTTTTCGGCATGAACTTTTATACTATTCAACACTCATATTTTTTTATGTCGCACTTATGGATCAACATGATTTTAATAATCCCTTTATACTCATTAGCCTTTTTTTAGTTTTCATACTGGTTAACAACGTGATTTAATCTTACAAAAATTTACTTTGCTTTCATGTTCATTTATAAATACTGCTGACCAACATGTTTCAATTCAAATTAAATCCATGTTTTAAGTATAACCCAACAACGTAAAAGAGTAAATAAATGTATTTTCATACTTCTCAGTTTATTCTATCAGAAATATCTTGCTCTTGGCAAAATATTTAAAAGACTCAGACACCTTTGAAGAATATAAATGGAACTAATAAACAATAAAAATGTCCTTGTAGAATATATGAAATAAAATATAGCAAAATTGAAGAACGATATACGTGAAACAGTTCTAAAACGGTGTATAAATTTACTCTGCTAAATCTAAAAATATATAATTAGATATGAAAGGTAGCTAAACTGTATTATATTTGAACCGTTTCTATTAGTGGACGAAATAGTTAAATAGTTAAGAGAAGCTGGCTGGTTCAAGAGAAGATTGTAAGTTAAATAATAACGAATAAAAGTTTTCAGCTCACAAAAGCGAAAAATAATTTTTTTTTTACATATTGCTCTATCATGAATAGTTTTTAGAAAATATAGTCTGAAAACGATACTAAAAAACTGTTTAACAGGAAACGTAGCAATAGATGAATGTTTATGTTGACTTTTTTTAATAAGTATCTTAAAGTAACTTAATTTTTCTAGTTATTTCATACAATTAAAAGTGTCTTAGAAAAAATAGGCCTCGAATTATAAAATTTTCATTTTGAGAAAAACTAGCTTAAGTTTAAAATATTATGTAATTTAATTGATTATTAGATAATTATATTTAAACTTGTGACAGACGTTGAAACTAAAATGAAAAATAATTTTGATGAACTGAAATAGAGATCTAAAACTGTAAAAATCTTATCTCTGAGAATTTTGATTCTAAACCTTTAAGGAATGCAAAATTTAGATGAAAATAAATGTTCGTAGCGCATATATGTATTGGCTGTCACGGATATACAGTGTTCGACGTTGAAGGTTTGGTTTCACCTATACTCCTGGTTTTTTTTTAATTTCCGGGACCTTTTGTGTTACCCCCTGCAGTACCGAACCAGGAAGGGGTTTTCAATGGGGGTTTAAAGGGGTGCCCTAGTTTCAGTTCCGCTTCTAGTCGGATAGGAATACCGTCATATAACAAAAATCGAGGTTCCCAATCTGCCTCAGTATAAGTTAAATTTTTTTTTTTTTGCGAGACTCATTCCTCTATGATAATAACAATAAAAAATATTGATTTATGCCTTTAGTTTTTAAATCATTCATTCTTAGTTTCAGGATAATTTTGGCTCATTAGGATAAATTTAGGCTACATTTAGGGGAAGCCAAATTTTACAAACACATCATTTTTATTAGACATTTACCTTATTTATTTTATGCTGTTTCAAACAATATTTAAATTTGTTTTGTTCCTGAAGTTGTAAAAATCTAAATAAAACCAATTGCCTCAAATACAAGTGTTTTAACATTATTTTCTCAAAAGTAATATTCTCTATCTTCAAGGTACCTTTTCTAAGAAACGATTGTAACCTTGTTGAGTAAATCTTGCTTAGCTAAAAGATTATACTGAATACGTAACCGTTTTGTTGTAAGTTAAGTAATTCTTTTTTGACAATTTTCTAGAATGAAAACACTTGTGATCTTGTTTAATTCGTTATTAATATTTTTTAATGGCATGCAGTTCAATACTAATTTCTACCAACTTCAGCCTCATCCCAGTGTAAAAAAAATTACTTATTGAAAACAAACCTTTCCAAATCTTTATCCTCAGTATATATGGAGAAACAGGACATAAAAATTAAGTAAACTAACATTGCTGGTATTAGGTTCCTTAAGAATTTAAAATTTGTGTAGTATATGCAATATAGTTATCAGTATGTATCAATTGACAACATCACGTTAATTTAATTGGTCAATTAATACGTTAAGTGAGTTGGAGTAACTACTTATATATATATATATATATATATATATATATATATATATATATATATATATATATATATATATAATTTATACCGATTGATTCTATTTGAGTTTGAACCAATCGTTT
The DNA here is from genome assembly GCA_947359465.1 of Metellina segmentata. Classification (NCBI taxonomy): domain Eukaryota; kingdom Metazoa; phylum Arthropoda; class Arachnida; order Araneae; family Tetragnathidae; genus Metellina; species Metellina segmentata. The sequence continues at coordinate 44,117,393 of OX375872.1, read as the reverse complement.
TCAATGTTATAACAGAATTCCATAACTGAAGAGTTGTATAATCTGACTTACAAACTGCTAAACTATTTAATTATTTAAGTCCCAAGGTACCATGAGATTACATTTTTTCTCCTCATTGAGTTATAAATGTTGTGTTGACTTTGACCGTTATTAACAGTTAATGTCATCACAGATCACAATTAATATTAGAAGTTGTTTTCAGAAAAAAATAATTTTCTATATAGCATCCCCATTTAGTATAAGATATGACTAAACATTTTATCTTGATCCCGTTAAGAAAGATGAAAAATATTTTTTGAATGCAACATCACAGTAGCATGCTAATAATTACTTGTCGTTTATGATAATAAACTCAAGTAAAATATTTGTTTCATTCCTGTCCAGACGTATAGATAACTTGTGGAAAGTATGCCTCGACGTGTTGCAGCTGTAATACAAGCAAAAGGAGGGCCTACTCCTTACTAAATAGATTAATAAAGCACTTTTTCTGAAAAACGTGCAGTGTCCAAATACTTGTGTCCACATAGTGTAGGTCACATTTAAATGAATCGCATATTATAAAGATCCCTTTGTTTGGTTACTATGAACCAGATAAAATTCATTGTAAAGATTTTGATATTCATATATCTGTATTAATACACTTTGAATACCCGTATTTCAATATCTATTTTAATATGTACGTCCCATTCCTTTTCCATTAAAAACATAATCGCCATTTGGATTTATCTCTGTTAGTGTATTACTTATATTCATCTTTCTTAAAACCTAAATATTTATTCTACGCAATTGTGACATTATGTTTAACTTTGCGCATGGAGCTTATAAAATCTTTTGCATTCTAGTAGATTTAAATTTTGGTAGGTATCACAAACTGCATGAAAAATTCGTACTGCCATTACTGGCAATAACTTACATGAAAACACTTACCTATACGTATATTTCGTAATGTAAACATATTCTGGAGAGAAGCAGCAAATCTTTCAGAAACACTAGTTTGAACAGATGAGAACTCGTTAGTAGATTCTTGATTCTTCTACTTTAAACATACTACAAAACTATTTAATAATAGTGTACAACTGACCCCAAGGAAGATTACTTTTCACTTTAATGAATTTCGAAAACTTTAGAACTGCAAAAAAAATATAGTCTCTTCGCAGTTGTAAAATGTTGTGCCTTGTTTACGTGTCTCGATTTTCATATTTCAGAATGTGAATAAATTACATTTATACAGAAATGAATCGCTCATAAAAGTTTGCATCAGACAGATTTTCTGTCCATGCAAAGAAAAATGCATAAATTTATGTGAATAGTGTCTGGCTTACGTATATCAGCTGTCTGAATTTGTTGATCAGACTGAAGCATTTGGAGGTGAAAAAAGAAGTAAAATCTTTATTGGCCAATAATGCTCATGCTTTTCAGCGAATTAACTTTCATGCTATCTGATACTACAGGTGTCTAAGGTTTGAACTTCTATTGACATTCTACAATCGGTTGGATACCATTTTCGAATTACAAAGTATTCACCTTAAAAGGATTTCAGAAAAGTCGGATTTCTGCAGCAGTATTTTGGAAGTGTATTGGCTTTCGATACATTCTCATCTTCAGTATCTTTATTCTATCATTTGGAATGAAATTGAACATTATTCGCAAAATATAGTATAGTTTTCTCCAACGAGTCTCAAACGAAAACGTTTGATACAATCATAGAAATTATTTCAATATTAGTATTGACAATAATTTCGGTGAATTTTTGAATAGATAAATATTTTAAAGCTTTTAACGAATGTTTGCTGTTTCCTTAAGAAATTTTGAGAATTTCATACAGATCTCATGAAATAGTCGGTAAGAGTAGACAGTTTGATAGCATAACATCGCAATTCCTTCATTTTACGTGTAATATAACCTATACATTGATTTTTATAAATCATAGTAGAATTCTATTTCTGTTTTTTGACACTTTCCCTGCCACGTGTACCGTTTTCAACACACTGAAACTCATTTTCAGGCCAAGTGATACAATTTTGTAAATTTTCAATATGAAATAAATTTATTTGGTTGTTGAATTGTGTATTTTATAGTTGTAATATTTGCTTACAAATTTCCAGCTCCCGAAAAACGAAAACATATTTATTTACATATTTATCAAAGCAACATACGTCATTTTCTGCATACAAGGCCTGAAAATGACTCTCAAAAACTGCTCGGCTGAGAACGTTAAAGACCTATCAGTAAAATTCGATGCACGCTTTCAAATAGTAATTAAAAGAATGATCGTGCTATTTTTAAATAACATCTGTGTGTAAAAAACGGACAGTAAAAACATAATTGTTTCATTTTCATCAGCTGTAAAATAACACTTGTGAAAGAATAACTCGAAACAATAACTGGTTATAACCGAAATAAAATATGGTTTCAACTATCTAAACTTCATTGGATTTAAAATGAATTTAATTTGGCATCTACTCTCTTGCTTTGATAGGATTTATCAACCGTTCAATAAAGTTTCAAAACCTAAATTCTCGCTTAAAAATTGTTTTCAAAAAATGATCCCAAAAGTTTTATGGTAACGTGCCTAGAGTGTTACAGTACCTATTACTCAAGTACACATTCTCAATAATCCCGAATGCTTAGAGGAAAGTTAACACATTTAAATCCTGTTTGGCTAGAAACAAATCTCAGTATAGAGGACTAATTTCCGGAATTAGTGTAGTTAAATAGGTGACTGAAGAGATGAACTCGCAAATGAAATTCCTGACGCTAAGCAACTTATTTAGCCATTAAAACTGTTAGGTTATGTAATTCAAAATAAATATTTCTAGTTTTATTTTAGAAATAGCGAACCTAGTCGGATGGTTATAGTGCTCGAGGTGGTCGATTGCATAGATAGAACCTATATCGAAAACACTCATCGAGCAAAACAACACTGAGATTTTACAAAGAACAGAGTATGATCTAAGAATTTTATAAACAATACTGACATTTTTGTTCAATGCTGTGCTAGTAAAGAGAATAGCAGCGTTGGGAAAAGTTTAGTCTGACTAATGATTGAAAACCACTGACTAAAAATTAATCAGGACTAATGAGTTAATAATTGACAAGTTTCAGTTCTTCCACGTCCCATTAAGTTTTAATTTTAATTAAGTCATAACTAAAATTTATGATTGAAATTGTGCTCCATTCAACTTTTTGGATTCAGTAAAAATAGTATGTGGCCGTGGGAAAAATTTTCCACGTAATACCCACATGTTGAACTACAATAAAAGAAAATAGGATAACATGATGGAATTAGTTTTTTGGTTTATATTTTGCAGCGTAACAAAATTCACGTAACAACAAAAAAGATCACATTACAGTAAATTAATTTAATATGTAATTCAATTTGTATAGTGAAATCATTTCGTGAATAATTTAAATTGGTTTTCATAACTGGTTTCTCAAACATCGTCGGATAATTTGGGATTTCAGCAGATTGTCACTGTTGTGAAGGTTAGCATTCGTTCTACGGATCAGATGATGGCGACTCGTGATATAAATAAAATGTCATGAAAATTAAGAAAAAATATCGTCTAAGTAATTTTTGTATGCCGCTGTTATAGTTATTTAGAGAACGTATTTGTGGCTAAAACTAATAATCGATTGATTAATGACTGGATAGATTTAAACATGATCAAACTAATTTTTTAATCATGATTAACTTTAGCCATGATTGAAATTTAAGTTAACTATTCGATCGATTAAAAAAATGAGTTGGGTATGATAGCATTTCCAAATTGTGTCCAAGTTTGGCAACTGTTGAAAAGCTCAGTATAAAGTATATGATGGTTTAGAAAAGAGCATTCAGCTGACCCTAGATTGAGTGATCCTTCTTGTGACAAATATTTGGTACCTATAAGAAACTTTATACACCTCCAACTAGTTTCGACGAGATAGCTCGTCCACCAAGATCTGGCTAATTTTGTTAATGATAAGATATCTCGTCATCAAGATATTATCAATTTTTTGATGATGACAAGATCAAGATCTGGTCAGTGTTTTCCTTATTACGAGATATTTCGTCCATCAAGACTTGGTCAGTGTTTTCCTAATGACGAGATATTTCGTCTATCAAGATCTGGTCAATATTTTGCTACTGACGAGATATTACGTCTATCAAAATCTGGTCAGTTTTGTTAATGGCACGATACCTCATCGAGAAAACCACAGGGAGGGTAACCGTGAAAACTAAGATAGGGCAAAGATCAAACTTGGAGATATTGTCTTCGACTAATTGTAGAATATAAATTAGGACATAATGTAAAGTACATTTATGCATGTGCACATGCATGAAACAACACGGGATGTTCTGATTTTTCGTATTTCTATTCAAAGTTTTCAACAAGGTTGTATTGCTGCAACTGTTTGTAAGGAAGTGCATAATTCCTGAATATTTAATTCAAGGCCACCAATTCATAAATACTTAAAGGGCTTTACCTTTGTACTTATAACATGCATATGGATAAAAGTGATGATGAAAGGAAATGCTGCTATTTATAAATTACGTTGCTTTTGTTAGGGGTGATGTGAACACCTCAGCCTATATATAGAAAAATACGTTTAAAAAACAAAACAAATGTGTGCTATCGCTGAAATATATCCGAGTTTCATAGTTCGACGGCATTACATGTGGTTATTATCTATTATTTGTTGCTGAAACATTTCATTAGTTAGGACAAGAAACGGAAAGGAAAATATATTCCTAAATGAAAATCGATCACCGATTTCAGTATTTTGAATTCTTTAAAAATTGGCGCTTTTGTTGAATATAATATAAACTTAAAGATTAAAATGGCTTCTTCTAGATTAAAATGTCTTGAAGTGTGAATATGCCATCTGCATGCCATGCATTGGTAGCCCGTTTTTAAAACATACCAAAGGATTTGGGATGTGGTGTTAGTTTGAACACTGTTGACTAATTTCTATAAAATAAAAATACTTATCGTAAATGTAATAAATGTGGGGAAACAAATATGTATTAGATTTTCTCTCTTTGAATTCGACGGGATTGTATTTGATTATTATCTGTTATTTGATACTGATAACTAATTTCCTAAAAAAATTTACCATAATACAAAATACTGTTGGCTGATTTCCTAAAATAGCTTGTGGCAATAACTCATATCATTGAATAATAATTTTTTCTTTTAGGAGTCTTAAATTTCTCCCTACAAATAATAAATATACATGTACAAATGTACGATAGTTTATAGGTTATATAAATATGAAATTGTTGTCATCTAGTTTCAAGTGTATTTAATTATTAAGATTACTTTGTCATCTGAAATAGATCTAACGAGTGTTGTTGTTTGGTCCTTTTAACCCATAGGCAATGATAAATAGTAATTTCTAGAGCTATGGGGAATTTACATTTTAGGATTGAATGAAACGTTATTAGAGAATGGAAATATGTTACTTAAAACATTAACCTATATTAAGTACCTTTGTTGGGACATTTCACGCATTTTTGTGATGTTTTTACACGTTTTTTTTTTTTTCAGATTCTCCAGGTATTTTAAGACATTTTGGATCTTATTTTGCTTTTGCTCCAAAAGATCTTATCGTTTGGTCTTATTCTGCTTGTGTTCATTCGAAAATTCCCTTTTACTTGAAAATGACCAACGTTGTCATGGAAAAGGGCGTTTTGGCTGAATTTCCGCTTTCAATCCATTCTGAGAGAAGTTTAATATTCAGAGGACTGAAAAGATGACAGTTAAATAAAAATATACTACTATGGCTTAAGTAGAAGTAAAAGTGAAGATTTTTTGACATTTAGAATTTTGTATTGTAGCTTATCATAAAAAAACATTAAAAAAAATCTGAATGGTTTCTGTAATTTATATTGACTTATGAAATGAAAATTTAAAATTCCAGCTTGGAAAATCTAAATATATTCAATTTAATGTGTCAGTAAAAATTAAAAATTTGAACTTTCACTTCGCAAGATCTGAGAAAATATAAGTTGTATTTCGTCTTTTTTTTGTTAAGCATGTTTTAACAAACTCGGTTTGAGAAACTGTAAGACATTAAATTGCATTTTAGAGCATTTTTGTTACATGAGAAATGTTTAGATAATTTTTGTTACTTCGCTCAACTCTTTATATAAAGTTTTCATAAAAGATGTAATTTTTCAGGTCACTTTTAGTTTATAAGTAATTTTGTATCTCTATAGAAATACATTCATTACCATTTTATAGGAATTTAGGTCATAAAAGTTCTATCACTTATACTTTCGGGTGATGTTTTGGAATTGCGTGTTTATTATTTTTACCCAAAAACATTTTAAACCAAGTTTTCAAGATTTCAGTGCAAGATTGAGTACTAACATTTAAAGAGAAAAGTACAGTTGAATCTGACAAGAAAAATTTATTGAAAAGCAGTTAGAAGACAACTTGATTACGGATAACTAGAAAATTTGCTTTGGTACAAAATATCAAGAATTAAGATGTATTCTAGTCCGTAAGAATTCGAAGCATTAATAACTTCCTTCAGAAATGAAGAACAGGAACATTTCGCCATACTTGCAATGTATAAAATATAGTCACTGAATATATATAACTATTTCGACGAAGTACATTTTAGCGTTGTATTTTTATTAGTTTATATTGGAATTTCATATTGTATAAAATGGACAAGTTAACTCTGGATACCAAAAGAATTTTCATCAATGTTAAAAATCGATTACGAAAGTAGAACAAAATGCAGGGCAACTTATGAAAGGTGGAGAGTACTCTATACAAGGAATGAAAAAGCACAAAAATTCGAAAAATACCCTATTTTACGAAACAATGATTTTGAATATTTGATTACTTAAATCGTGAAATTTTAATACGTCAAAAGTATTACGCCTCCACTATCCTTCTTTATTAATATCATTATTGCTTAATTGCTTAAATTTAAATAACTAATAGTTTGAACAAACTCTTCGTCAAACAAAACAATTTGAAACAACGAGTACAAATTTTAAAATTCCGACCAATTAAAACAATTTTGTTTTACCGAGAGATATAGCAAAGTACACACTGAATTGGAACAAATTACAAGTAACTTTCGTTAATCTTTTTCAAAAAGCATTAGAATTTAAATGAGCCCAAACACAAAATTGCGACATTTAACCGCAATTAGTTATTAATTCCTGGAAAGAAAATGCAAATTTAGCTGTAGGAAACATAAAAGTTGGGCTTCTATTATTAATCACACTAATTTTGCTTAAAACAAATGTAGGTAAATTCAAGAGTTAGCTTTTGAAAGCTCTAACGACCAGTCAAGAGTGGTTATATTATACACAATATAATGGTAGCTTCAAGTTACCACTCGTCACATGGCAAGTTAGGTTTGCTTATCTGAATAGTGTTTGAAATCAAATTTCAATTTCATGAAAAGGATCTACAACCTGATAGGTTTTCAGATATTAAAACTGAAAAAGTTAAAAGTTAAAATTAAAAATTTACAGTATTTCCTATGAAACTTTACCAGTATCTATGGTTCCATCGTGCAAATGAAAATTTTTTTAATACTTAAAGGAAAATATTTTGAAGCAACATGCTTCATGTACTGGTCATTTGTAAACACTTTCCTTTGAGCAAAAACTATCTAGCTTCTAATTAAAAAACTAGCTAGGTATTTTTTTTTGTTATATATATATATATATATATATATATATATATATATATATATATTGCTCCAAGTCTATTTTCACCTACCCATTCTATGTCAATAATAAGTATACTATTTTCCGCTGAAATTTATTCATAACATACATTTAAATTTTGATTTTTAAGTAATAAGTAGATACAATATGATTGCTCTTGACGAAACCTTTGATAGGTACATTCCAACTTGTATTTTATAGTAGTCTTAAAATTGGAGTTTCGGGTTTTCAACGAAGCTTCCATCAATTTTTTTAAAAACCTCAGAAATAATGAAATAAGGAGGTAACATGTTTTGTCATTGGAATTCATAGGTTTGTACTTTGTTTGAATTCAAGTTTTGTCAAACATATTATTTACAAATGAATCGAATAACATCGCACCCCTAAAAACAGTTTCGCCGCATTTAAAAATTGTAATCGTTAGTTCAGAATTCAACGCGTTATTTTAAATTACTCCAGAATAGCTGCATGTTTTGAGTTTTGGATGGCGTTCTTCTAGATATTGAGTTGAACACACTTAAGAATTAAAAGTAACTTCACACACATCTCGCACACATTTCCAAACTTATAAATTGTTAATTCAGATATTTGCTGTAAAACAAACCTTTTCATTCTTAATCATGTTCATTAAAAAGTTTGAAATTAATGTTGATTCAGAATATTTCATTTTCTAAAATACCTACATAAGCAAATTCAAATTGGATATCATGGATAGTATACCAACATGGTTAGCTTCTCTCCGAATAACAGATTCCTGTTCACTTCAACACTTTGGAGCAGCTGTTCTCCCCCTTTAACCTACATTCGCAGACACCCCCCATATCACCCCTTTTGTCGCCCCTTGTCTGAATCAAAGGGGTGGATATATGCCATGGGTTCTATCCAGGAAGCGGACTAACACTCTCTGGGTTCGATTTTTCTAACACGGTGGTTGCTGGGACCTATTGAAATAGTATTGCTTCCTATCTTCAAATAGATTATAACTAATTAATAACAACGAAATAGGCACAGTAAAATGTCTACACTTTTAGGAATTTGATTGTACATTTATGTTGATGCATTTTATAATTTTGTTAACTTTTCAAGTATCACTGTCCTTAACCCTGTAGATCAATGATATAGTCAGTTGGTCATTTTTTTATGTAGAAAACTATGGAGGGAATCGTCCCAATGACAGTAAATCAGTTGTGTATACTTTGTAAGACGGATGGCACGTATTCCTCAACTTTAAAATGTTAGATGAAATTGAAGCAGGATTTCGGTTTTAGGTTTGATCGCACATTGTAGAATATATTGGTCATTTCCGTGGGAAAACGCTCCACGAGCAATATGTATAAGCTTTAAAAATATCCTCTGATGTTGGTAAGGGGTTTCAAAATAAATTTCCATTCGGAGACTGTTAATGTTCTTACTATATTAACCATTTTTATTCGACGAGATGACATTCTCGATATATAGTGTGATACATTTTCTATTCACAAATGTAATTCAAATGTGCAATGCATTGTGTGACCTTCGCTAGTATTTAATAACTATGCATCATATTAATGTACCGAAGAGTTCCAATTTCCTACGTAAAGTGCAAGAAAAACGTTGAACTGCAGGTTTTGCTATGTTTTACACCTAGCCATCTTTTGGAGTTTAAATCCCTCCATGGATCATATCTTCTCTGTAGTTGTAAAACTTTCCTTGTGTACATTACTCAATTAAGTGTTTGGCGTAGCATGGCCAAATATGGCCTTGCGCCATAAAATCTAACCAACCATATTTTAGATTTCCATTATTTCATGTGAAAACGGGAATTTTTATTTTTGAGATCTGAGTTTTCAAAAAATGAAATGGTTTAGTACAAAAATAAAAAAAATTGTTACATTATACATAAAAAAAAAATTTCGAAAAAATTGGAAGTTATGTTACATAAATTATCTAATGAATACCTACCCTCATAACTCCCTTTATAGAAATGCGAAAATTATATTTCTTAAAAATCTTTTCAAAGCTTTGACAGGTTAAAAAATGCTAATAACCCAGCCTCATTTAGAATTTGTCCAATTGCGTCGCTGTTAAGCTAAATGAAAGTCTAAGACGTTTGCGTATTTATGGGCTCACGCGCATTTAACAGGAGAAATAGTAAATTGAATTCAGAATTGAATTACAGAATATTTGCTAATATCCATTTCAGCTTAAAAAATCTAGAAAAGCATTTTTAATATCTTGGGAATTACAAACTTCATCTATTCCTAAAGATAACGACAATTAATAGAAGTATCTACAGGAAACCACTTATATTTTACCTGAAAATAATTAAAATGGAATTTAATGCATACAAAGCTTCACAAAAAGAGCCAGGTTAAACATTTTTCAAAACAAAGCTCATCAACTTTCTCTTCCTGGAAAAGGATCGGCTTCCACTAAGTAAACTCGGCGAAACACACCGTGAGTACGATGTAGAGTAAGAAATTGATGAAATAATTTAATTGCCATGGATTGCTAAATTTGCAATATTTAGAATTTTATAAATCAGAATTATTTGAAGTTCTATTTAAATATTTACAAATGGATTTGGATGTGTAAATGTGACTGTATTTTTTGTAATAGGCCTGAGTAATTCAATCTGAAGAATATCAGAATAGAAGTATTTTTGAAACCAAGCATTTAAAATATTTAATTTTTTTAGTTTTAACACCATGGTAAATTTTTCTTTCAAAAAGCATTATGAATACTTAAAATGCATTTTGAAATGAGGAGAAATGTAACATTGAATTATTCAATTTTACTTAGATTTAAGACAAACTTATTTCTGAACAATATTTCCGGCTGTACAACAGTCATAGTGCTACTCACTTTCTTGTGCGTTTAGCAGCCTAAAATTTTAGTCTTCAATTTACGGAACAGAAACTAATATTAAGTAACTATCTTTATAATATGTTTTGTAACTAAGTTTATTCTTGAAAATACTTTTCTGTTGATAATGCATCCATTCACTGGGGAGAACAATTGTGGGTGGTCTATCTAACTCGAGTTGGGATTCATAGAAAAACTTAGTCATATTTAACATCTCTTGAAAATCATATCCTAATCTAAAAATATACTTTAAAATTTATTTCCTTTTATGTTTTAAATTTATAAAATTTCGCGTCATACTTGGATAAATAGGAGAATTTAAATAATAAATGAATGAATAAAAATAAACTAAACCTATTGCGCTTCAAAAAGTTTGGATTTCTTACTATTTTTGACCCCTGAAAACAAGATACAAGACACTTAGATTCTGGCAACACTATCATTTAGTCTATTCGTGTATTCAAAGAGTAGGTACAAAAAATGGTATTACATACTATTATACTTAATGTATGTTATTTTCTTTAACATTAGAAGTTCATATGATAGTAAAGAATATATATAGAGATAGAGATATATTTTTTACCATTATATATACGATGTTTTAATTGCATGAATTCCATTTCCATTACCAACTTTTTCGACCGAGAGCTATTCGATTACTTTTTATCGTACATTTCAACCAACTAACTCTCTGGTATGTTTGCATGCAAGATTTTTTCTAGGATTGAAAAGTTTATTTTTTGTATACATTTCATGTTTATATTGCAATATTAATACTCCTTTAAAGTTTAAAAGTGAGGGTACAAATGAAAAATACCTTTTTTCTGAGAGTTGCATCGTCATTTTCTTTCACATGATTGCGTGGTCTTCGACGAGCTGAAAAGGACACACTTTCAAGTTGTCCTATCTGTGTAATAATTTGCGCTTTTTTTTTTGCCTCAATTCAAGCTTAGTGTGCGATAAAAACAAATTTTTTGTTGCATCACCAACAAACATTAGTTACATTTGTTTAAAGTATTATTTTTTGTAATTGTATCATAAGGTATTTTTATATTGTAACTATTTATTTTGTGCATAAACATTCTGACCCATGAAGCAATGGCTAATTTTAAGCTTTTTTCAGACACCCATAAATATCTTTGTAGGTTAAACCTCCGAATATACTCGGGTAGTGGTGGAAAGATTTTACAACTCGTGTACGCCCTTACTAAACCTAAAAACTACAAGTTAACTCGTAGTTGGCAGTCAAGGTAGAAAGTATTTCCTACAAATCGTGTGCTTAGATGTCGTTGGAAAGTCAGAATTCCCTTCACAAATGCAGGTTGTAAATTTCGAATGGAGTGCGATATTTTCAAATACATGATACGTTAACCTTTTTTTAACTTTCGTAATACACGATTCTTATTGCATAATAACTTTTGCTCGTGGATTTTCTAACTCATAAATAGCGTTCTCTTGGGATAAAATTTGATTTATTTTGATTAAAATTTTCTCACACCCACAAATGCAGTTTTTATTTATTGTCATGTCTAAATTTAGCGAGTCTCAAAATTGAAACAGTTAATTTTCTGATCACTTAAAATTTTGCATTATTACACAAGGGCTGATCTAATATGGAAGTTACATTGTAAGAAGTAGAGCTTTAACTAATCGCGTGCTCTTTGTAATGCTTTAGATTTTGACACTATAGTATAAAATCTATAATGTTCTGTATGTGTTTTTTACTTGAAGGTATTTTTAGATTCGATACTTGGGAATATTGTAAATGGGAAAATATATTATTAATGTCATCGTAAAGTTTTCAAATAAAGCGTTTTTGGTTTTACTTGTATTTTTATAAAATAAAATTTTCAATGTTCTCTAGTTTTGGAGAATTTGGTTGCTTTTAATCCAGAAACTAATAACATTTCTCTATAATGTTTTATAACAAGAAATTTAACTGATCTTAAATAATTTTAGAATGCTGATTTAAGATCTGGTCTTAGAAATTTGCCTCCATGTCAGTTTTTTTGTTTTACATTTAATTTAATTGTTTCCAAATTAGAGCTTTTAGACACATGAAATTATCTTTTAATTTTTATATTTCGTCACTTGACATTAAATGGGTATCAACATTGATTTTTTACAGGTAAATAAAATGTAACCAAATCCCATTGTTGGATTTTTCATTGAAGGGGGCAACTTATGCTCTTATGTTTGTGTGGAACATATGCACACACATAAAGATCTTGATCCTACATACACAAATACATACATCCTACTTGATCCTACATACACTTAAATACTTAGACGAGCCACTCTTGATTCAATCAAATGAACTGAATAAGATGTCATTTGAGATGTCTTTAAAAATAACTGAACTTTTAGGTTCCAGACTTCAAGAGGGAAATCTAGCTAAAGGTACACACGTTTCTGTATTCAGAAATAAAAATTGGCTCTATCTTTCTATACGAAATGCAGCAATGTGCGCTTTGTTCAGATATTCCAGGGCTGAAGACAAATCTAGGAACATCTCACGATCATTTGGAACTTGAGTCTGTTTATCAACTCATTCAAGGTTAGTTTTAAAACCATTCTTTTGTATAACAGAAACACCAAATATCTTCCATTTCAGTAACATATGCTGTAGGAATGAAGGAGTCTCATGACAACATGGGGAAGTTTCTCACTCCTACAGTCTGACCAATTTAAGTGGTTAATATACGGTGATCTGCATACATGTCACTTGCTCGTGGAAGCACAATGTGATTCTCTATTTATTTCCCCTGTGTATGTGGTATTGTAGGATCACGGCGGAATCCAGAAAGGTAATACTGGTCTAAATGAAATGTTTTCTGTCCTGGAGAATAATATTATTCTCTAATTCATCCTTCTGGGGTTTTCTTGCCACCACTTCAAATCATATTCGAGTTGACGAAAACCTTTGCGAAGTGAAGGGTTATATTCTACCCATGTGACTTGCACTTAAGGAGAACTTCCATAATTAAGGGATACAAAGAAATAATCTGTGTAGAACTTCAAATAAAGAAACTACTGAGTGATTCTCTTCACAAAATTTAAAATGCAAGGAGTTCATTGCATGGCAAATATTGATATCTGGTCAAAGGTTTCTGCTGAATCGCAAAGAAAACTGTCAACAGTTGATTCAAGACCTTAAGAAATATACGAAAACTTTGAGTGCCAAATGTCCTTAAAAATAAATCTGGATTCTCATCAGGATTTATTTCTTGACAGCCTAGGAGCAGTCAACGATGAACAAGGGAAAAGGTTCTGCCAAGATATACGAGCTATGGAGGAGAGTATCAAGACAGTTTGGATTCCGAAATGATGAGTGATTACAACTGGATTTTGCTGAGGTATTACTCAAGAGAAAAAAGTAAGAACTACTTGTATGGATATACAAGTAAAAAGTGCATGCGTTTATTTTTACATGTTTGCTCTATTTTTTGCTGTCTCTTGCAGTCATATGCGAATAAGGTATTTATAATTTTTAACGCAGGGGTAAATTTTATAGCTAACACACGAAAAATAAGTGCTGCAATAAATTTGATAAAAATATGACACTGGCTTCCACTTTCAAGACGTAAATGTTGCTGTGTTTTTATGCATAGTTTGAAATATAACGAGTGTTAATACACATAAAACTACGTGATGGAAATTTTTTGCAGTTATATTTGAATTCAGCACCCCAAAATTAAAAAAGCTGAAAAAAGTTCAGAATTGTAGGCCAGTGTCATTTTTGGATCTGAATAAGAATCGTGACATTGGTCTATTGATTACTATTTTCCTAAACGATTTTTTACAGATGCATTACAATTATACCTTCAAAAAGGTAACCTCATTAACGACATAATATCAGTATACATGAGTCCTTGTTAGGATCCCTATCGTTTATCATCTAAAATAATTATAATTTAATGTATTCCAGATTTTTTAATTAAAAAAAGTAAAAATTCTGTTTTAAAAACTATTTGGGGAAATAAGAATAAAATGAGAAAATGTAATCAGTGTAAACATGTGTTCTTACGAACCCAATCTTTCATAACTCCAAAAATTCATAATATTGAGTTTGACTAAAATTTTTTGAATTAAAAAGAAAAATATCTCATTTAATTATTAAGAAACTATTAAGAAAACCAAAAAATGTATTATATTTCCCTAAAGAACATGGCATCGAAATAGACGATAGTTGTTTTTGTCGAATGGCAACAATGCATTTAAACAATTTAACATTGACTTTTATGTGGATTCATTCGCCAATTCTTCAGCTAAGTTTAGATATACGTGATTTAATCTACAGAGTTGCATAGTATTGCTAAAACTACATGGAAGAGTTTGTCTTTAATGAAACTATTCAGAAGGCTGTGAGGAATCTGGATGATAGGAATCAGCGCAGAAAAGAAAATATGAAGAAAAAATTTCCATCCTCAGAAAATGCCGAATAGCGTTTGTTTGAACAAGGGAATGGGGTGAAATTATAGTTGAAGTTCAGAATATAACTGGTAACATAACTGTAATTTATTGGAAATAACGCCAGTAAATGGAAACGAAATGCTTCATAGTTTTGGATAATATTATTTAATTTAGAATCCATTTATATGAATGTATATGGATGATATAACCCTGATGGATTGAAGTAAGTCATTGAAATGGGAGCAACTGTTATCAACAGAAAAAGCAACTAACAAATTTCGGCACAGAATGCTATGAACTGGTATCCTAGTTTTTATTTTTTGAATTCAAAATTAAAAAAAAAAATGTGCTGGTCAAAAAATGTCGTGTTGATTGAAAAAATAAAGCAAATCCATCCAGGGCGCGCACTTTTGAACCGAATTCTGTTCAACTCGGCAAGCAAGTTGAATTGAAGTTTGTGACTCGGAAGTAGGGCTCAGCGGGAACGTGTCAACTCTTTCCCACGGCGCGGGGCCGCCTGTCTTCCGGGAGGACTTCCGGGGCGCGTAGTTGGGCGGTCGGCCGCCAGGGGCGATGAATGCAGAAGTCGTGGGCGGGGCCTGCGCGGAGGGGAGTGCCGGTGCATGCAAATAACGGGGCGTCGTTTTATTCTAATGCGGGCAGCGCTGCTTCTTCTACGTTGGCTAAAAAATGTCCATCAGGAAATATGGATCGAGGGGAGGAAAGCAATTTCGGAGCTCATTATGCATGTTGGGTCGAAAGCCCTGAATTTTTAAGGCCTGCTTTTCTTTTGGTGAAAATTCTCCCTCGTATTGATCGAGCCTGGCGCTTCGGGGACGGTTCGGATAGTGTAGGAATGTGCGTCCCCCTGCTTCCTATGCACTACTCCTATGGGGTGAAAAAAGGACGCGCTCCCGCTAATGTATTCCCTCATCGATCGCTTATCAGGACGCGATAATTAAATGACATTTTTTGTTTTCAAATTCAAAGCGGGGAGAAATTGAAATCTTTGTAATATATTAGTGCTTTCGTTTCGACTTTCTGATAAGGTATCGGAATCGATCTTTTCCCCCAACCCTGGGTGTCGCGAGGTTTTCGAGTTGTGAATTTTGTTCCTTTTCCCCCACGATATGCATGACTCAATAACTACATACATTTGTCGATGGAATCCTAAGAAACCCTGACCAAGAAAATCAACTAGTTAGAAGACACTCGGGGAAGATTGCAGGTTGCAGAGAATATATATGCGTGTGAGTCGCTCAGGGTAAAATGTGAAAGTGGTTAGTACCTCGGGTCATTTCGAGTCAATAGAAAAAGTAACGTGTTCATCATTTTTGCCTTAACCCCTTGAGTATCACGAGATTTTCGAGTAATGTAGTGTTGTTTTATCCCACAACCCATACAGACTATAAATTACCACTTCTATTGGCTAAAATCCTAGAAAGATTTTATTAGTCAAGGTCAAAACTGTTATAGAAGTCAGACTGGGATGACTGCAGGTTGCAGAAGGGATATGTAGCTCGGCTTAGAGCAGAAACAAATTAACTGACATTTTGGGGATAGGCACTTTTTGACACTAAATGACTATTTCCATGAGAAATAAGTTGTCATAATGCATTAGGTTTGAAAAAGAATGTAACGCAACCAAAATGTTCATAATTTTTATTTTTGATCTATAACTAATGATTAGTCTAATCGGCTGTGCTGAAAATAATGTGTTTACAGTTAATGAGTTTCCTCTCTGAGTCGACAGTACGAATGTGAATCCCTGCGAGTTAAAAGTTCAATCGAATTAACTTGATTATCCCAAATGCATAAAATGTATCAAGTTTCAGATCTTAGAAAAGCAGGATATTTTAGTTTTTAATATTAGGGATGAGCCTGTCCCGAATCATTCTTTGTACAGTATAAGCGCTGATCCTGAAATTTGTATCCTTCATGAAGATATGATTGTTCAGATAGATGAAGGTATTTCTCTTTGAATCGAAGCTCAAGAACTGTTATATTTAATTAATACTTGAAATGAAAGTTTTATCTTTTGGCTGCACCGAATATTAAACCAAATTTTTCGCAGAATTTTCTCTTGTGTTTGATGCACACACATAAATCTACATGTGCTTCAATTACTTGGATCGTTTTAATTTGTAATTATTATTTGTTAGAATTGTGTAAAGCTAATGAATCAATTAAATAATTTATTAATATAAGTAAAATTGGCATGTGGAATTTACAAAATAATTAAGTGTGTACTCTTGTGCATGGTCGCACTGGGCAATTGTAATCCCATCCAACACATCGCTTTCAGCACTTGAATCGTCCCCATTCCTTCATCTCATCTCAGGCCCTGTTCATCTGCTAATTTTCTCAGTGTTTGTATTTTCTGCTGTTATAGACATCGCAATGACCTAGGTTGTAATTTGTTTTAATTGAAGCACCTATTTTCAACTGCAACAAAGTGGTACATTTTGCCTCCCTGTACGTGTCGTTCTAGGTTACAATCTTCTAAAATTTATAATTCTACCCTTCTTGTGACTTTAAAAAGACGTTTCCAAAGTTTGAACACAGCAAAATCCTCCTTTGGGAGATTTTTGTTTTCGGTCGTATGTGGCAAGTGTAATTTTTTATTGAATGTGATATTTAATATGTGACTGTTGAAATGGACTCTCCAAGGAGCCTTCATTCTGCAGTCATGACCTTCAGCCTCTAATGGGATTCTGTGAACCAATTAAAAGTGCTTGTTTAATCATGAAATGTTTTACGTGGGTAAAACTACGCTACTCAGAAATCTCATAATGGTTAAAGGAAACGTGTCAGATTCTGTTGACAATGGGCCTAAATCGGAGGATCCTGTCAAATTCAATATTAAACAAGAGCTCTACAATATGTACCACAGATAGACGGGGACAAATATCTCATAGGTATTAGGATTTTTTGGTTGCCTCCAAATACAGAAAATATGGGTAGTGAAACGAATAGCTAAAATATTTTGGACAAAACTAAATATGTGTAAAATCACTTGAAATAATGGGGTAATTCGAATTCCAAGTTCGGCTTCTGTACATAGTAACTAAAGTAAATACTCGATTTAAAGTGCTGGTTGGAGAACAGGTAAAATTTACCTAAAAAAAAAGGTGCAATTTATATATTATAACATGTATTTTATTTAAAATGATATAAAGCTTTAATACGGTGCAATATTTATGTCCATTCGCTAATTGATTTTTCTATCTTTCTTTCGGCGTGAAGAATCTCTTGTATTTGACGCAGCTTGGCTAAATATTGCCCTTTCGCCATAAAATTTCAAACCACCTCAATCCCTTGACTACCGGTATAGTGGTTAAGGTGTTAGCCTCTAGATCGGAAGGTTCCTGGTTCGAATCCGGGTACGGGCATGGATGTTTGTAAGCGTACGGTGTAGAGGCGGCTGGTGCACCTTAAATCTGTCGTGGCCGAAAGTCCTCACGTTGGGTTGGCGTGGAAGTTTGGAGAGTGGGGTGCCAGCTCAGGTGTTGCTTCGTCATCTGACCGTGGTTCAAAATTACGAGGTGTTGTCCTCGGATCTTTCCCTCAAGGGACTGATCCCGGACCGTCGTCAATAGACCGTTGTGTTGCTCTAGTACGACGTTAACTAAAATTACCATTACCCTTGACTACACAATGTCTGTAGATGCTTACACGAAGTGTCACATTGCGGTTGCAGGGTTCACTCATAAAGATTAAGATAACCGATTGAAATAGATGTACTTTGAATCCCCAGTTCCTAAAAAGGGCTGATATTTCTTCCACTGACTAAAGTGATATTTAAGATCTGATCAAAAAACTGTAAAGCTAGCATCTGAGTACTTAAAAAAAAAAAAAAAAGTTAATTATTTTTTCTTTTTAAGGAAAACTATTCGATTTTTTCTTTTTAAAGAAACCTACTTAACAAGATACATTATTAAACAAAAAACTCTAAACATTATTTTAATTTATTAAAAAGTTGGAAAATCTAGGTTACAAAAATGAAGTTAGCGTAAAACATTGCAACTGAAAAACTTACGGGTACATTTGCCTAAAATTTTCTCTAAATAAGTTGAATTTCTAAAATTAAATATCCGAAATATATAAGCTAGAGCCTGAGCAAAGAGATATGTAATCTTTAATCATGTGTTAGTGGAAATAGTGTAGAAGAAATCGTGAATTTTTGAAATTTCCCCACGCCACAACACTGAAATCTCTAACACCTTTTCCTTTTGCGATAACTCTTGCATGCTATGTCAGGCCTTCCAAAACAAATGTGGAAAAACAGTGCTTCAAATTTCATTCATCATACGTTGTGCATTTTTACAGGATCGCGTTTCTCGTGCAAATATCTTTCTAAAAATCGCAATCAGAAAAATGCATTTAAAGATTTGAAAACGAATTTTAAAAATAGC
The DNA here is from genome assembly GCA_947359465.1 of Metellina segmentata. NCBI lineage: Eukaryota > Metazoa > Arthropoda > Arachnida > Araneae > Tetragnathidae > Metellina > Metellina segmentata. Next base: position 44,098,037 of record OX375872.1, on the reverse strand, counting down.
TGTCAAGATATTTCTATTCTCTCAAATTGTTATCTCTATATCTCCCCTTTTATTCACCTTTCATACAAAGTAACAATACTTTTGTAGAGAAAGGTCTAAATATTAAGAATATTGAATCAAGTTAAACTTAAAATATTCGTCAAAAATGGACTTTCGAACTTAGTCAGATACCTTAACACATTGGGGAACAAGTCGAAATAAATTATATAAAGAGGATCATTTAGTCCGAATATATCTGAGGTTTGTATATTCATTGGTAGAAGAAGTTGTAAATATGCTAGGTACATGAACTCCTCAACCTTCAATTTAAAAAAATACAATGAACTCCCCCTATTTATGCTCATAGAACATTTACCCATAAAGCTTAGTTGCAGATTTCTATTTCAACAATCAGCAGAAAACTGTTTTGTTGCACTTGAAAAATTAAATATTGAACACGAATTAAATTCAGTTAAAGGAACTGAATTCGTGATTATAGTAAGCAAGTTCACCACAAAGATCTTTGAAGCATTCATACCTTTTGCCGTGACAGAAAAACTGTTTTTTTAATTCAAAAGGTTATTAATTTACAATTGTGTTTTTACAAACAAATGTTTAATTATGATATAAAACGACCACAAAAAGTATTTTTAAGATCATCTTGCACCACTTGGTAAAATTTTCTTGCTTTCGCATTAAAACGAATATTGTTAATTACGTTGTAAGTGAGGAATAAAACCTCACATCCGTTCCAATTTCATAACATTGTTCAACCAAACGTTAAAATAGGCATCATATGCTTACTAGCGAAAGAACAACTCATTTAGATTTCCATAACACGCATTTTTCTCGGAAATTCAAATAAAACCATATGCTATATGTGATAAACTAATTGCAAATCCCTTTCAGTCCTCTTCACATGTTAATAGCGTCTCACAAACTGAAAGCACGAATACCACCAGATCTTTACTATCATAAGGGTAAGGGGTTAGAGGGATAAAGTTTCTAATCATGCAGCAATTTGGAATGTGTAAGTAAAATTTAAAAAAAAATGATAAAATAAATTTAACTTTTAGTAGTTGTGAGTTCTAAAATGGTTGATAACTCGTTTTATTAATACAAATTAAGACTCAAATTAAGGATTAGGTAAGTATTTCTGAAATAAATCTGGTTGCACAGTTTAAAAGTTGGAAAGGACATAATGTAATAAACAGTTTTAAAATAAGCATTAAAATTTTTTTCAATATAGACCTTTTATCAAGTCTTCAAAGCTCTTGATACAGTGATAACTTCAGGTTTTAATTTTTAGGTAACTTTTTAGTTTAATAGTAAAGACTAATGTTAAAATAAATGCTAAAGATTCTTCTGCCTTTTCGTTTTAATATACTGAAATAATCTGGACATTTTCGGCTTTCTACCATCTCATTTTCCATTCTTTAAATTTACCCTCTGAACATTGCAGTTCATGGAGATTCAATTGAAACAAGCTGCACTAAGAAATTCACTTAAAAATATCAATAACATTTTCAATCTCGCAACATCCTATTTTTAATCTATATTTTAAAAGAAATAGTAAGTACTAGTACCCGTTCTTTTGAATGGACACTTGTAGTTGCAAATTTGTAAAAATATACATAAAAGTAGTTTCTATAAACTTTCGTGGTACTATTGTAGTTTACAACCAACAAAGCATGAGTCTAATTACTGCGTATTTAGTTTTGAGACGATAACAAGCACTATCCAATCATTCTCTAGTTTCAGTATCATTTAAATACTTCCAACTTCATTGTTAATTCGTAGGTTTTTATATATGCAAAGGATGAAAATAATTACTTATTAATGAAGTTTCTAATTATTTTTATTAAGTACTAAAGAGCTTCATTAAATCATTTAATAGTATAAAAAGCCTAGGCACGAGATAAAAACTGAGAAAATATTTATAAATTTGCTCTATGTTTCGTAGTTTTTAATATTTTTGAACTGCACGTCAAAATAGCTTTTGACTATAATATAAGGTGCTGTAAAACTCCGAATTTCCAATTTATTGGTAAAAAAAATTCTGAAGTATTTTTAAGATTTTTTTAAAATTTAATGATTTGTAATTTTTCTAAATATAATTTTATCTAATTTTAAAGGGATTAATTTTAAATCTCTAATCTAATCTAATTTTAAAGGGACTAGAGCTTAATCTAAGGTTACTTTATTGTAACACTAGGGCTAATTGAACCGGAATCTAGGACTTAAAATAGATTCGAAACCACTAACATCCATGTCGATCGTAGCCTGTTGCCACAGCGTAACTACTCGGCCACAAGGTTGGCTAAAAGAATTCAAATGACATTGAAAGTTTTTATGTTATAAATGGCATTCTGAGGAAGGGTAAATATTGGTCTTTTACAGAATTCCAGCATGGTTCACTTCGTGCTTATTGTTCTGTATTTTGGACATTTTAATAACTTAAAATTTGTTAATTACTTATAAAAGAGGGAGTCAAAAATTTAAAATGACGTCAAAGTAGGATGTAATGGTAATGGTAATTTAAGTTAACGTGGTACTAGAGCTACACAACGGGCTATTGACGACGGTCCGGGATCAGTCCCTTAAGGGAAAGATCCTAGGACAACACCTCGTAATTTGGAACCGCGGTCAGATGACGAAGAAACACCTGATCTGTCACCCCACTCTCCAAACTTCCACACCAACCCAACGTGAGGACTTTCGGCCACTACAGATTTAAGGTGCACCAGCCGCCTCTACACCATACGCTTACAAACATCCATGCCCGGACCCGGATTCGAATCGGGAACCTTCCGATCTAGAGGCTAACACCTTAACCACTATAACGGTTGGTCGGCTGGCAAAGTAGGAAAACAGATTACTTGATATGATATAAAGCATTGATACATTACATACTTAAACCAATAAATTTATGAAGACTTGAAATAACGATATAAAGTTCCAAAGGATACTTTTATTCCACAAAGATCTCAGAATATGATTACGTGCATTAAGAATTAAATTCACAACTTCAAAAATATCGAAAGTCCGATATTTATGAATATATTTTGGTTCGATTGAAATTTAAATAATCCTTTGCACTATATTTACGGATAAAATATCTGTTCAACTTATATTTCAATTTAGTTATAGACATTAATCAAGAATTAAACGCTTCTACAATTTCTAGCAATCCAGAAGCATACTAGAAATATTTAAAATAAGCTTATGTAGCTTCGTAAACTACTAATCCATGTACATAATCTGCATTTAATGACTTTAATTATTTAAAATACAGAAATAATTAAAAAATTACATTTGGTATAAGGGAATGGATGAACATATACGTAAAGATTGAATAAAATTTTAATTATAACTTGTATGTATTTAAATTTCAAATCTGTTTCTTAAACAGGAAAGTAGAACTTCTGACACAAGAACTGATGACTGAATACCATGAACAATGACAATTACAGACATAAAATTAATATAGTTCGGTGGAATGAGTATTAGTAATGATTTAAGAACAAAGAGTCTTATGAAGACTGAGCATTTTCAAAACTAGTTACAATGAAAGAAAATCCTATTTAGAGGTAGAATGATACAAGTGATAAATAAACGATACAGGATAATTTAAAATGTTGGATTTTACTCGATTTCCGTCATAGAACTTCCAAAAATGGAACAATCCATTTTAAAGTAAAACTTAAACAACAAATCTGAAAAACAATTTGGAATTTAAATTCCCCTTTATTTTCAGCTAATCGACTTATTTTAATTGAAGTCTGGCAATTCTTTCGACACTTTAATAGGAATTTAAACTAGTTTTTAATATTTTCAGTTAAACGAAGAAACATGCTTGTTTTTTCTGATGTTTTTTTCTTACCTTAAGATAAACCGAATTTCTAAGTTATTTAAAATGATTCAGTCCCTTTTTTTGTACAAGCTTCGTTTATTGCGCAGTAAAAATGGTTTTCCTCTAATAATATTGAATTCGTATGTGGAACTCAACTCTCAATCTAACCAATGTGCTATCCTAGTGGAAAAGTTGGAAGTTTCAAGAGGAAAGAATTACACAAAACTGATGCGAAACTGTAAAATATTACAAAAGAACTCTTAAAAATTAAAATTTCGTTAGTTAAACAGTATGTGTTGCAATAATCATATTCTTAAATTTGAGTAAAACGTTCCATGTGGGTTACGAAATTCTCCATTTTAAGCCGTGAGCCTCGGTAGAAGAAAAAGACAGGGATAAAACACACTAAGAATTTGAGCATTTTCAAAACTACTTATAGTTATGATGAAAGATAATCATATTTCGAGTTAAAATGATCTCCAGTAAAAAAATCTTCCAATTCCCTTACCAGCAAATTGCACAACCGGTTTTAGATCTAGTAAAATTGTTTTGAAAACAAAAAATTGACCCAGATGAAGCGCATAAACTAAATTCAAGATGTAGGAGGAGACTTAGTACAGAGTGAGTGAATGTGGATGCTTTTTTGTGAAACTATAATTAAAGGGTATCCGGTCATCTAGATTAGAACGAAACGGCTCATACGAACATAGTTAGCCGTTTCTTCGTAAGTTGACATATGTTTTGATCGAGTGGTCTGAAATGTTGAATGATTGAACAAGATCACTCTTTTAATAGGTCTACTTATGGTTTAACAATAATTATTATATATAACTCAATGGACTGAGTAAATTGAAATTTTGCGTGAGAACACATTCATTGTCATCTAAAAACAGCCAAATTTCATCTTCTGTACTTTGCATAGGATTATTTGAATTTAGTATAATAAAAAATCAGTAGAAAAAGACCTACTAGCTTGATGAATTACAAGTTGTAGTCACAAAGTTACGGAAAAGGAGCAATAAGCCACGCTTCAAACTGAAGACAATATAGAGCATGCGCTAACTGCCATTCAAGGCTTCGATTGTCCTTTGAAGAAATTGGGCGCTGTCTATGCTGGAGATTCTATCTCCGTCTTCTGCATGATTCTCTAATGGCCAACTGGTTAGCAGAAAAACCTCGGATGCTGTTTAAATTAAACTTTCCCTATGCAATCCGAACATCAAACATGTGGTATGACTTTTTAAATTTTCTAACATGAAAGAAACTATAAAAGTCATATTTTTCGATCAGGGAGTATTTAGAAAGGTGTCCCCGAAATGTTGATGTTTAAAAACTAAAAAGTTTAATCAACGACATTTGAAGTTTTTAGCTCATATGTTGAAAAATCGTGGTTTGAAAGTAGTCGAGGTATCTGCAAACAAGTTGCTCATTTAGCATCGTAGACAATTGGATCGGTTGTTGAAGCAAAGCCATGCATGTGCAAGGACTCAATGGGAAAGCAAAAGAGCAAACCTCTTGTCGATTTCCCTACACCTGATTGACCAAGGTACTCAGACTTCCCTAAAAGATTAAAAATACACACTAAAGCTAATTGAATCAGCGTAAAATTGAAGTTTTGTTAACCCTCCTGATGGGTGGGGGTATCTCGTTATTAGCAAAACTGACCACATCTGGATGGGCAAGATGTCTCATCTTTGGAAAAAAACTAATCAGATCTTGATCTAGCCATCATGAAAAATTCGGCAATATTTTGCTGACGAGGTACCGTGTCATTAGCGAAAGGGGTCCAATGTTGATGGACGAGACCACGTCTGAATCACTTGAAGGGTTAATCACTTGTAAAATGCTTTTAGATCTGTCTGAAGGTAGTAAAATAATAAGTAAGTTTCTATAGGATTTTGGCTGGAATGGAAAACTTGGGCCCTCCGAAACTATTTTCTGAATACATGCCTATTTTGCATGTAAAGAATAAGATGTTTTAAAAAGGTTAGCTTTTGAATGTGCTTCCAGTACTAAAAAGGGCATAAGTGCGTCGTTCAGAGAAATGTGTTAAACATTTAGGTACACAAAATAAGAAGTCACTTTTATCAAATTAATTAAAATATCTTTACAAAATGTTATTTTATTGCCAAATCTCGTACAAGCATAATTTCATCAGCTCGTATAAGCATAATCTACGTCATAATTTTATATTAACTCACAATTATGTGGAATTTTTAATTTATATAGAACCAGAAAGTCTCCAATACCATTCTGACGCCTGAGATTCAAATCAACTGAAACGTGAAAAGTTTCTCCACTGAAAAGAAAATTTAACTATTTCAAGTTCATTCCATAATATCGCATTCTATTTACGAATTTAATAAGTTAAAGGGAAGAGTTATAGTTACCCCGAGAGAGAGTAGAGGTTTTCGAAGTTTTAAAAGAGCGAAATTTCCTCTCCTGAAACTCAGGACAAATTTAAATTAAGGGAGTGAAAATAGGTCAGGCCAGGTGTGAACCCTACTCCCGGTACGCCGTTCGAACCCCTTTTTCAATAGGGGACAGCTGGAGAAATTTATTGTGTTAGCACGATTTTTACCCCTTTTTATGCTTTTTTAACCTCTTTTCATTTCAATATTCCGGTCAATGTGAAAAATACGGAAACATTTAAAGAGTAAAAGATATTTCTGATGTTCAAATTGCACTGATAAGTTAATAGGCGAAAATCTAGCTTCTTAAAACTCAAGCTAGTATCTAAATCTTGGCTAAACATAAAGCTCCTGTTGAAAACTCTTAGAAATAAAGTATTGTCTTCTGATCTTTCCATTTGTAAATGATACCAGACCGCTACCAATAGCACGTTGTGTTGCTCCAGTGCGACGTTAATTAAAATATCTTCCTTTAAATATAAATCTGAGAAGAATAGAGCAATGGTAATTTTAATATTTTAAATATGAAAACCATATTTAAACTAAATGGGCTTAGTTTATGTAGGTGCGTGAATACTTGAGAGTCGAAGATTTACTTTGAATCGATGTATGCATTATTGTTTTCTAGTACAGCATACATATTTTAAGGATATCTTTAGAGATTCGAATTGAGAATGATGTTTTGATTCTTTTCGTTGCATTCCGTGAGTAAGGTTATATCTTTAAGCTTTAAAGTGGAAATAATCTAAATGCAGTTAATCTTGTCTGACAACCTTAGTTGACTAACATTACCTCAAACATATTAATTATGACTTTACTGCCTATTAATCCGAATTGCTAATTTCGATAAAACAGCTCGGTGTTTTAATAGATGTAAGATTCGTACAAAGGTATAGTGTTTCTACGACTTCATTATGCACTTATATCGTTTTTAAATAGTAAGTTACTTCCACTTGGCTGTTTTTCGAGCTAGTTCATTAAAATGCTTTTTCTATTTCACCTGAGTGCGAGGCAAAAAAGACCGTCTGAATTACGCCACTGTTATGACTGGTGTAGCAGGAAATGACCTTTTTGTTGTAATGTCTGCGACGTGATAGAAAGCTCGTTAATATACTACGTGTGTATTCATTTGCATATGCTTAGTCAAATAAAACCTGCACACCTGTTCATCCTTGCTGCCCATTTGAAATTTGAGTTTTAAACTTCGAAATGAAGGCACACTAAGTAAACGCAGAAACAGTTTTATGGCTTAAAAATAATGCTGAAATACAAGGAATTCAATGTATGTGTATCTCCATATTGGGTGACAAGGTTGTTTCAAAAGTCGCTTTCTACATTAAAAAATAAAAATTCATTAGCATATTGCATACGAACGTTTCTCTCTTTAGGTCCGACTCCATTTTCTTGTGATCTGATGATTTTTATTCCTTCATCAGTTACATATTTATATCTAAAATTAGGATAAATCGATTAAAAATGTTACATGGAAAAACAAACTTCCAACTTTAAGCCTGATTCATTGAACAAGAGTTTCCGAAACTAAGCAGTCGTTTTGATTACATTTCGGAATGGAGACTCTACATTTTACTGAATCTGCCAATATTGAAACCTTTCTTTAAAAGAGAATGGTCATTTAAGATTAATTTTTGACTATTGGGGATATCACTGTTGCCAATTTAAAAGCGTAAATGCGCAGGTCCCTAAGCCCAGTCCTTCTGTTTTGTGCATTCTAAGTCGTGTTCTTTTTACTTTCATAGTTTTCAATCATACTTGTTATACTTTGTACATTCTCACAGTAGAGATTTACTACTTTGAATGCGTTTGGAGTCGATATTTTCTTTATTTTAAACGAAAGCCTACTTTTACATAGATTTTAATGTTTATTAATAGCTAGTGAAATTTGTTCATGGTTAAAAAATGTAACTTGTGATTTTAGGTTATTAGGCAAGTGCTCTGGATTACATCCAAAAATTAGATATTAAGGTTTAAAGTGTCGGTACAGGACTCTGTTAATCTCATTGACATTAAATTTCTGCGTTTAAATGTCTCAGTGTTTTCCCTTTAGTGTCAGTTACAAAAACTAGGGAACTTAAATATACACTTATTTTTATGCAGCTAGTCTAAATTATAAAATTCAATTTAAGTAATTTTCAACTTAACGTAAATAGTTTAGACATATTTTGTAAGTTCGTGAAAGTATTTGATATAAGTGTAAGCAAGTAGGATTCCGCTAACGCTAAGCTTTGATTGTGGACATCAAGTATGAGCAAATTTAACTGCATAAATATTTTAATCCTTCATTGAAAATTCAATTTATAATAAATAATAAAAACGTAGAAAACAATTATATACTAAAACTATAGTTGAGTTTATTTAATTTACATTTAATTGGTAATTTGCATTATAATTTTATATTAAAAATGATTTTAAAAGGTTTTAAATTACCACATTTAATGTTTTATGGTTTGCACTGATCACAATATTTATGCAAGTGAGGTCAAGTTTATACCTCAATCGTAATAAATTTTCTTGCCTTGGTGAATACTCCCTTACTATGGATTGAGCATTCCTCAATAAGAGAGGCTTTACACACTTAAATTGGTAATAAAAAATAGTAAATTAAGTACATATAGCTTGCGTTCAGACTAAATTTTCTGTTGAGCATGAATATTCGTCATGTTCAATCTCAAAATTTATATTTATAAAATAAAAATAATAAAATTTTTATTTAAAAAATAAACACGGTTCTTTGTTAGCACTAGGTTTTTCAGAAGTAAAAGTAAATGATACCTTTAAAAGATGCGATTTAATTCTTAACATCACAAGATAATCTTATGTTACAATACATATTGGTAAAAAGCCATTGTTTTAATACGCAATAATAGAATTGCCTAAAAACAAATTAGAAACGTATGATTTAGTTTTTCTAGTAAAAGCAGATTAGCGTAAATAACTAATTTTTTGCCATCTGATCTCTATTTTCCTTGATTTATAGTTATGTTCGTACCAATGAAATAGAAAACGTTTTGAAATTTTCCATTATTGACGATTTTATTAATCGATGTTATCTTTTTAAAGTTATAAATTAATTATGAAAAACACATGCATAATTTTTATTTTCTTCCACGTGGTGTACGATGATGCTCTTTCACATTATGGTACAATATTTTCTCTGCATAGAGGTGGGCTGTTGTTTCTCTTAATGCTGTCAACTGGTCAACATTTCCCTGGAGATCAACTACCTTTTGGGTTCTTTTCTGATCCCCCCCCCCTCTCAGGGTGGTATCTGTATTCTCTCTTCTTTTTATCGATTTAATTTTACTTTTTGTTCTCACAGAGAGACTGCTGTTTCATTTCTGGTCAGATTTCTTTAATTTTTAATTAAACTGCATTGTTTTTAATCTATTTTAAGGTTTTTAACAATCATCTATCCACATTCTTTAGATTGAAAAATTTTCATACCTGTATTTACGTTTTTCAACCTTTTGCTTGTTTTTAAATTTGTCATTTTTATGATGTTTGCATAGATATTTTTTAGACTGGTGTTTTATTACCTTGCTATCTATGTCTTCTAACTGTTTTTATTGGGTACAGTTAATCTGCAGTTTGGGACAGTCTTCCCTAATGGACCTTGCACCATAAAACGTAACCGAACTTTTACTTCTAATTATTCAACTCCGAATTGGATAATCTGGTATCAAAATTATTTTTATTTCTTAACAGAAACAATGTTTTATATTTTGGATACATTGCAAATGTTTCCAAGAGAGTTCCAAGAGAGTCAGTCTTCTACGTCAAAATTCATTTCCCTAATTTACAAAATTTTTACTCCTGTGATAGTTCATGATTTTATCTGCATATTTAACCATGAAAAACAACATAAAGCTAACGTAAAATTTCACATGCATTTAAAAAGTTACAAAGAAAATGAGTTCTCTAAGTTATGCTCAAAGCAACTTGAACTAATGAAGTACTTTTATATGATATGGACGTTTCTTAGGGGGGGGGATAAATATTTGAAATTATAAATGCGCTTGAGCGCAGTAGGTATTGCTTATTTAGTTTCAAATCCTTCAATTTTTTCAAAAAATATTTGGCAAAGGGGGTTTTTACACCCAATATTTGGTAGTTCGGATTTAAAAAAAAATGCAATTCATCATATTTTAAATTTGATTTTTGAAAAATTCATTCCGGGCGGAGGCAATTAACCTGTTAGACACAATTCCTTTGTTTTTATTTTGGTGGACACTATCAGGAAAACGGCTATTTCGTAAAAAGTTAATATACATTCTGCCAGATCTTCCTAAGTGCATTCTATTTCATTAGTTTGATAGAGATAATTGAGTTGTCACGGGAAACCTTCCAATCAACTCAAAATGATGATAAATTAAACAAATTCCTGATCCTAGTTTTTCAATGTCTCGTGTTCTTCAAAGATCCTAAAGGAATCGGAGACTCTCCGAGTGTTCTCCAAAGAGCTAGTTAGGGCGTTTGGCGTTAAAGCAAGCATGTAAGTTGGGGGCATTACTTTCATTTCATTTACGGTAAGCAATTTCATGGAATAAGTCCCGACTAGCCCACGGTTCATGAAGCCTCTTCCTAACGACTCGGGGATCGTTCCTCTCGTAAGGAGTAGTTTGCCGTGACCAGTGGAGCGGAGAGTGAATGCGCCCTTTAAATATATTCTCACCCCCTAGACCGATCTCTTAAACTTCGCATCTTCACCTCGTTGGGTCTTTCTTTTTGAGCTCCCAGATCAGAGAACCGGTGTTCCCGGCTTCGAGGTTTCTTTCAAAACTTCATGCTCTTTACAGAATTTTAATTCTAGGTGGAACAAACCCCAGAAACGTTCGCCTGGTAGTTTTTTAGACCTTCGAGAGTGGGAAATCGGAACAAACTTGTTCTGTTACCGACTGGATTTAGGTACATAGAAGAGTGGAGTCGAGCACAGTTGAACTCTGGGGGATAGGCCGACAGAGCTAAAACTGAAAACAAATATTTCTCAAATTCTATTTTTCGTGCAACGTGCATTTTTCGGCTTTAATGATTTAATAACAAATTTAAATTTGGTTTTATGGTGTATTTAAATAATAATATAACCCTCCTGGTTTCGACCAGATACCTCGCCCATGAAGATCTGAGTAGTTTTACTAAGAACGAGAAACATTGTCAGTCGACATTTGGTCAGTTATGTTAGTAACGAGGTAACGCGTCGAGGCAAAACTGCCTTATTTATCCAAGAAGGAAAGATAACCTAAGTAAGAAAAGTAAACTGTCCCTTGATCACAACTGACCAGATAACTTAGGTATCTCGTCCATCAAGAATTCCGAATGAAGATATTGCCATTTTTGATGACGAGATCAAGACCAGGTCAATTTTTCTAATGACGAGATTTCTCGTTCATCAAGGTCTAGTCAATTTTGCTAATGACGAGACTAATCATTTTAACCATCCTTGTTCGTGCTTCGACGAACTATCTCATCTTTAGCAAAACTGACCAGATCTTGGTGTACGAGATATTTCGTAAGTAGAAAAATTGACCTGATCTTGATCTCGTCACAGCCAAAAATCGGGTGTATCTTGATGACGAGATACCTTGCCGTTAGCAAAAGGAGTCGATTTTGATCTACGTTACACGTCATTGAAACCACGTGGGGGTTTAAGCATGTGAAATTATTAAAGCTGAATTTATTCATGACTCATGACTATGTTTGGTTTGTCACTCACGGATATTGTCTGCTACACTAGGGCTATTTTATCGCATGTATTTGTAGTGAGAAAAGAAAGAAGTTAAATAAGAAACTGAATTTCGACTTCTCAGTTAATTTTTCTTCAGATGGTGATAGCAAAATGGAGCTGGTTATATTCAGATTATGCTCATTAGTTCACTATCTTTAATAAAATTAATTTGAATGATTTATGGGGCATTTTCCAATAATTTAAATATATGGAATAGTACACATTTTTATTGACATTTTTTGTGGTAAATAAAGCGTGTTGAAATCGCATTTTTACCCTGTGTGTGTGTGTGTGTATCACAATTTTTAAAATAACTGCCAAACCTCTTAATAATACTACTGAAGGAATCAACCTGAAAGATATCAGTTAAGGTTGAAGTATTTGGCTGTTTGAATTCGAAAATCTCTTTAATTATCCCTGCAGACGTAGACCTTTTTTCTTTTGAATCATTTGAGCTTTCTTGTATATTCAAAATATAATTCTTTAAAACGACCGACCTTGTGGTACTTAAATCAGGAATCACTAAAGCAACATTGCTATAATAATTCGATACAATTCTATTATCAGTAAAGAGTTTTCGAATTTTATTAACATGAAATAGTTATTGAAAACTTATTTTCATTTTCCAACAAAATATTATTTTGTTTAATGGAATCTTGTTTGCCATATCTAAAATAGATCTTGGGTCTTACTCAGATTAACAATAAAGAGACTACAATATTTGTTTTGATTTTCAAATAAATCCATATTTTTAAATTTTCTTGAAGTTGTTTGCTTTTGTTTGTGTGGAGGAGTTTGATCCAATGTGTCAGTTGCTCACATACAACACAACACAATTAACCATATTAGAATTTTAACCCTGCAGGTGATTACAACGATATATTTCATCCATCGAGATCTGATCATTTTTTCTAATGCGAATATCTTGTCATCAAGATATTGCCGGGTTTTGATGATGACGAGATCAAGATCTGGTCAGTTTTATTCTAATGACTAGATATCTCGTCTATCAAGATTTGATCAGCTTTGCTAATAACGAGATACCTCGTCGAGACAACTGTACCCCCAACCACTTGAATGGTTGAATTTGCTTGATTCAAAAATAGTTTTATCAATTCACAATTCGTGTTTGATTATTTTTCAAAACTTCAGGATTAAATCCACCATTATTTTAAAAGGATGAAACAAACCCATACGAACCAAACATTTTTATAAAATGATCGCTCCAACTCGGGAAGTGTATTTAGTTCTTGATGGTTATTAAATCAAACCTTCCAGCGTTTCTATGAATAATTAACGTGCATAACTCTCTTATACTACCCTCGAAAACTCTGAAAGCACAAGATCCTTATCCTGAAGGAAAATCGATTTTAATTTCAGCATGCTATCCTTTGTGCAAAAATCACAAAGTCGAGAGGAAAAATTTAAAAATGCTCGTGAAGGCAGACCGAAAACTCTTGAAATTTAAAAAGTTCTCTCCGAGAAAGGCGATTTTTTCCCACTCCTTTATCTCAAGGCAAGAGCGGCCTTCATTTAAATATTTAAAAACCTACTTTGGGGTAATGAGGAAAGTTGTTTTCCTGATCACTCCCGACTTTCAAGGAGCGGACGATTTATTCTCTGCTGGTGGAAAATCAGGAAAAGAAAGATTCAAGTAAGAAATTACGTTCGAAGGCAAGCAAAATTAGTCTTGTCAAACATTACATTAACGTTTTAAACTTTTACAAACTCGTAACTGTTCTTGTAACTTTCTCTGGACACACCTGTCTAATTGTGCACTCTCTGGGGCAGCTGGGGAGGGAATTTTGATTGTCACTCACAGTGTCATTAACTGCGATCTCATTGCAGCTAGTAGATGCAGGAGGGAGACAATTTGAGACCGGGCAAAGAAAAACCCATTACCCAGATATTTATAAGAACTTCTCTGCGAGCTTTATGCTATGGATTGCTAGATAGCAAATAGATTTGAATGCGTCTAAATTCCAAAGTTTCAAGAACTAATTTATCTGCAATTCCTTTGGAAGTAGTTTTATGTTTAGAAGCGAGAGAAAATAATCGACATCGCTAGGGCTGCAAAATGCACATCTGACTCAGAAGTGGACACGAAAATAACAATATGTGTATTGGGGTAATAAATAAGCAGATTTTAATTGTGTAGCTCAAAGCTTGTTTAGTTGTAAATTTGTTTTTTGACGAATAATTAAGAGAAGTTTATGGTATTAGGGTAAACTCAACCACAATGAAAATTTATATTTTTCTCAAGTTTAAAAATGACTGGCAGGGGATAAATGTCAGAAAGATTTTCACGTTCAAAAATGCAGTTGGACTTCGATGGCAGACAGATTTTTTCCTTAGTAAAATTTTTCACTTAAATTTAAGCATTTTATTTTGTATTTTTGTTAATGACATCGTAGAACTTTCTAGAAGCTTGTAACCAATCCTAAGACATCCAAAAACTATTACTATTGTATCTAACACTGATACGCGTTTTATTGATTATTCCGATTCCACTTCTGTTATTCTTTACTGGCGTTCTCCAAATATACATTTGAAATTTAATTCCCTCGGATTCTTATTTCTACGCTACAATACTTTGGGTAAAACCACAATATATCAAGGTTTTTATCGAAATCCATCGGAATTTGCATGAAAAGCTTGTATTAGAAGTAGTCACCTCTGTTTTGTTAGGTAGGAAGTTATTTAATTAACTTCACACTGGAGAAGAACTCCAGGTCATTCAAAGAATTTTGAACTGACCTGAAGAGGTGAAAATTTGAGGGGGCAAGCAAGGTCTGGTGAATATGGGGGTTACACAAAACATCCCAGCCATACTCAATTATTCTTTGTCTGACATTCAGCGAAATGTGGGACCGAGCATTGTCATGCTGGAAGACAACACCTCGACGATTGGTCAGTTCTGACCTCTGCTTCGATTTCTACTTTTAATACTGCCATTTGAGAACAGTATTTTTCCGAATTTATTGTCTGATTTTGTGGCAACAATTCATAATAAACACTTCCTTTGTAGTCTAACCATACCGAAAACATTACTTTTTTGGGATGCACTCCAGAGCGGGCATCATCTTCGAAGCTGACATTTGCACGCTTAAATTTAACAACCCACTTTCGAACTGGGGCCTCAGAAACAGCACTATGTCATTATACAGCACACATTTTACAGGCAGTCTGACTAGCATTATACCTTAAAATGAAAGAGCATAATATGATGAAAATGAACTTTCTGTTACTCCATTCTTAGCACTGCAGTAAAACAAAAATTGGCCTTTGATTCATTAAAAAAAAATGATCCCCCAACTTTTGGCAATCTTTTAAAATCAGGTGTTCCATGCTACGTCCTTAAACTCTATTTAATTTGTATTTATTGCATTTGGAAACAGAATTTTAGAATCATATTTGCTGTTTAACAGTTGATAAAATTTAAAAGAAATCTACAATTGGTGTTACTATTAGATTGTTAGATTTATTAGATTAAATGGATTTTAGGTTGTCGCTAATATTTTCGTTAATAGATTTGAGTTTGATGTTTAGTTCCAATTTCTTTCCCGAAACAAGGTTAGGAATTACGACGCGAATGTTTTCAAAAAACATAATTTGCCGTGAACATATAGAGTCAACCTAAATTTATATTTTGAAACTAACAAGGTTATTTTCACTCTACAAATGGGGTGTAAATTAAACGAAATCAAACGACTTTTTGCCTGACTCGTATGAAACGTAAACGTAACCCGTATTTAATTGACAAGTTTTGAATCTTAAACAAATCATTTTCAAATAATTCATATATGTATATATTCGAAGCCTTATTCTGTAAGAGCACAGTACCAATAATTGTTACTATGCTCTTACAGAATAATATATATATATATATATATAATTATTTTATTCAGTAATAATTAATGGTACTGTACTCTTACAGATTAAGGCTTCGAATATCCGAGTACATAGACTTTTGAACTTGTTTCACTTACACCTTGAAAGATACACACCACTGCACGGAGTAGAAAGAGTTCAACTTGCTATATGATTTCAGGGCCAATAAACCCTGAAACATTTTTTCACTCCATTCCTCAGCTTCTATTGAAGAGTGGTTCTCAAAGGAAAGGGGTGCCCCTTAAGGGGTCTCAAGACGTTCGCCTCTTCACCTGTTAAAGAATTCTTCCCTCACCGAGAAGGTCGTTGCCCCAATCTGAACTTTAATGCCACAAGTTAGAGAATTTAAAAACTTATTAATTAAAAAATTTCGCTGATTATTGAAAACGAAGTAATTTGCCTGTATCTAATTTTTGAAATAGCTCTGATTAAAATTCCTCAGTGGTAAAATGAAGTTGTTACGCGAGATTTTCTTAAGTTTGAGGTTACTCGGGGTCAAATAACGTAAAAGCCAATTCAGGTGTATTTTGCCCCTTTCTTTGGGAAAATACCCGCAGAACTTATATAAGATTTAGTTTTCAGCTACCATTAAATATAATTCACTCGAAAATCCGAAGTGGAAATGAGAGGCGGACGAAAACGTTCTTTTATAATTCCGAATGCGATTAAAAAAAAGTCTTTAAAAGTTATAAAACATTTAATTGCTTTTATATTAAAACATTATTTGAATTTCTCTAGAGCGTTTTGTATGCAATGTTAAAATTACAAAGGCGATTCCTTCAACTGGATATTTTGCCCATTTTTTTGGGAAAATACCGGCAGAACAAAATTAGTGTATTTACAAAATTTTAAATAGCTAGACTTCAGTTTTCCGCTTCAAATTTTTCCAATACGAAAAATAAGTTTTCTTATTGGATTGCTTGCTATTCGTTGCAAGATTTTTACAGACACATTTCGGTAAATCATATCCTAAAACGTGGGATGCAAAGTTAAAACCCATAGTGAAATCAAAGATCATTTTATAAAACAATTTAGTCACAAAAAGTTGGTATCGTTGTTACCAAAATATGAACATGAACACTGCCACAATTCATGACCCACTTAAAAGTAGAAAAGAAAAATCTGTTGAGGTAGTGAAACGCAGCATCTATTTTCTTTTACTCTTAACAATTACAATGAGCCATGAGGATTGAACATTTTATGAAGTAGTATTGTAGAAAATGGCACACAAACAAGCTTAAAGGGTATGGTGCAATTTTTCTTTGATCTGAATCATAAACTAAAGTAAATTGGAACTAACTTCCCGATTAGCCTGAAACTAGTCTCAGAACGTAACGAACACAAACTTTCAAGTTTCCTTTGATAAAAAACAATTTGTAACATTTTCAGTTAAAACAGAATATTTTTTTTTAATTTTGTAAAATATTTCCTTTTGATGTATGTCGTTTGTTTGGATAATAGAAAAGTATAATTTAATGACTCAATTCTAGAAAGCAACTGTTAAAATGTTTTAAATAGCAATCACAAAAAGTCTGAATACTACCTCAAAATTATAAAAGGTTATATTTAAAAGCAATCGTTAATTTAAATATTTAAATGCATTTTATACTTTATTGGTTCTTATTAACAAAAATATAGATTATCATATGTGATCAATCTTGCATATTTAATTAAAAAAAATAATATTAAAAAAACACGGGATTTTTTTACATGAAGACTGAGGAGATTATTATCTATTTATTCCATGAGCCACTGTCCAATAATCTACATCAGAATAATTTCTCTATTTTTAAGCTACACGAATGGGTTCTTTCAGCATTTTTTACGCAACTTCGCTTTTAACTGCCAGAATATCGAACTTCTCAAAAAACGCATGCTTTCTAATTTACAAGTACTTGTTAGTGTATTTTCAATTTGAATATTAATAAAACAAGCTAGAGAATGGATAGTTTTTGCATTGTTTCACTTCAGAGAATTTCCCGATCGGGTGAGCCGATTTCATTAAAGTTTTAATTTGGTCCTGTGTTGGTAGATCACCTTACACTTTGAAATTGCATCAGACTGAAATACTTAATACACTAGCGTTAATTTAAGAGAAATTTCCGAATATGTCCAAAACCCTCTAAGAGGTTAACACGATAATTCCCCATTGCAACCGACGATCTTCCCAGCATTACTTTAAGTAATTTTGACAATATAATCTTTCCAAAGAATTCTATTGTAAGGATAGGACCAATACTTTTTCCCAAAGGATTACATTCTAAGGAAATGAAAGATAGAATATTTCCAAAGGATTTTCTATTCTGAGGAACCATGCAATAGAATCTTTCCAATTGATTATATTCTAAAGAACAGAACAATTGAAAATTTCCAAGGGGTCCTATTCTAAGGAAAGTAGCAATATAATATTTTAAAATTATTCTAGTCTAAGGAAAGGATCGAATGAATCTATCTCAACCAATTGATGTCGTTATTTTATGATTATATGATATTTTATATGATATTTTATGATTACATGACGTTATTTTATGATGGTTGGGTAAAAGCACCAGGAAATCTTAAGACGCTCAGAGGGTTAAAAGTAATCGAGGATCGTAAAAATGCGGAGTGATATAGCCGAATGAGTTATATCAATATGGCAATATAGAATATATACAATTCACGAAATTCAGAAGAGTTTCCGAGATCGTTTGAAAACGAATTAGTGGGAGCGTAATCCGGTGTCGGGTAGCGGGGTACTTTCATTTACTTTTCTTTTAACATTTATTGAAATTTAGAATTGATTGTGGTTTGATTTGTAACGTCATCTATCAAGCAGTTAAAAAAATTGCTATTGGGGCAACGTAACTAAAATACCCCGATCTCCCCCTATAAGTTTTTAAATAATTTACAATTTCTAAAATTATATCTTTACTAAAAAGTCGTCGTTTATATAATCTTTTATATTTGCCCAAGGAGTATTTATATTTTCCTAAAGAGTATATTTTATATTTACCTAAAGAGTATTTTATATTTACCTAAGGAGTATTTTATATTTACCTAAGAAGTATTTTATATTTACCTAAGAAGTATTTTATATTTACCTAAGAAGTATTTTATATTTACCTAAGAAGTATTTTATATTTACCTAAGAAGTATTTTATATTTACCTAAGGAGTATTTTACATTTACCAAAGGAGTATTTTACATTTACCAAAGGAGTATTTTATATTTACCTAAGGAGTATTTTATATTTACCTAAGGAGTATTTAATATTTACCTAAGGAGTATTTATATTTACCTAAAGAGTATTTTATATTTACCAAAGGAGTATTTATATTTTCCTAAGTAATATTTTTGTAATAACCTAAGAAGAAGCATTATATATTTTCCTAAGAAGGAGCACTTTGTATTTTCTTAAGTAGGCGCATTTTGTATTATCCTAAGAATTAAATTTGATATTTGCCTAAGTAGTATTTTATATTTACTTAAGATGTATTTATTATTTGACTGAAAATTATTGTTTATTATTTGACTGAAAATTATTGTTTATTATTTGCCTGAGAAGTAGTATTTTATATTTGCTAAAGGTTTTTTTTTTAAATATTTTTCTGAGAAGAGTTTTATATTTGTCTCAGAACTGTTTTATTTGTGCTTGATAAGTAGTGTTTTATATTTGCCTGATAAGTAGAGTTTTATATTTGCCTGATAAGTAGCGTTTTATATTTGCCAAAGGAGTATTTTATATTTGCCTATGGGGTATTTTTTACATGTTTAACTGTAGGGATATTTTATATTTATCAAGGAGTATTTTATATTTTAAAAGTAACAATGTGTTACTTGTTTCAGTTATAGTGGAACTCGAACACACCGGATCAAAGCTTTATATCAACAGACGATGGAATGGAAAAGGAAGTTGAAATTTAAATACCCAACATGTAAGTATAGATCTCAATGGGCATTATCAAAATGTAGAAACGTTCATTAAATTAGGGTGGAGAAATATGAAAGTAGGTCAGAAGTTAATCGAGGAACATGATGAATTGCAGTTCTATTCCAATTTGTTTCATTACAATCTAACTGTTAAATAATGCAAGAGTGCGAGCTACATGATATGTAAATATGATAGAGAAGTCCCATAATAGTCATGGGAAAGTATTACAAAATACGATTAAATCAAGCTTTTAGTCTTGAAGATCTATTGTTAGGACACTCAAGAGCATATACTTTTCTCGATTCAAAAGTTAACTTAGAAAGATATAAAACAACTGCGAGTTTGGTAACAAAGATGTTTTGTAATATCTATACTAAGCTTATTCGTTATCTTATATTTTTTTGTATGCACACTTCAGCTTTAAAAGGGATACCCAGTGTTTCGATGCTTAATGAATAGTAATGAAGGCTTCTCTAATGATTCGTTCTTTTAAATCTCAATTTAATGCACTTATTAAATATCACCAAAATCTATTATCCAAAAAAAAAATATATGAGATTCAATGTCGATAACTTTGAGAGTCTCTCACAAATATTAAAAAAATAATACATAATATTCTCCTGCATTCTTAAATGAGATATTTGTTCTTTTAAAATTAGCAGTGAAATTAAGTTGAGTATAGTTTTTTTTTTCTGTTTTTCAGGAGTTTATTTAAATGAAAATGCTAGTTTAAAATTAAAATTCTAGGTTTCATAAATAAGTTAATAATTTAAACTGTTTCTCTAGATCAATAATGAACAGTAAAAAATAATATTTGGTCTTTTTGGATGCACTTCTCAGAAGGAAATGATAGGAATGTTGTATGTGAGGGTTCAGGTTCAATGCTATATAAAAGTGTCAAACATTTTGAAATATATTAGAGGATAATTTACATTCAAATCTATAAGAATTATTTTTTCAATGAGAAAAGTGTCAATTCCAAACAAGCGTGTTATGAATAACATGAACACAAGACAACTTTAATCGTAGCCTACTCTACAATAGCCACTTTTGGAAACTTATTTTGCAAGTAGAAAAATATTTCATTCCTTAAACATTTAAAGTGAATATTTTTAGACTTAGATTTATCATAGTTATAAGTTAGTCTTCTTTTTTTTTAGGAATCAATGCTTTTTGCATTCAAGATCACTACGTACCAATATCTGATGAGCAAAACATGAAGGTATGGTTTTACCTTTCTTTAAGAAAAGTTACAATTTAACTACTTCAAAGTGACTTTCTTAATACGCCCTTTCAGTGATTATATTTAGTAACTTACAAGTTCCAAAAACACGAACATGTAATTGAAGTTTTTCTTTTGCATATTTGAATTTTTATGCACAACGAAACTTATGAAGACGATGATTTAGTAACTTCTGATGAAGGAAATGGACAAGGATTTGACAACGGCAGTGGATGAACAATCTTACGCTTGGTGATTAACGTGTGTTATAAGATGTATTTAAAGCTAAGGACATTTCAAGATGGCCAAAGTTGACAAATCTGATCGATTTCGTCAGGATGAAGTTGGTGTCAATTGCAACTATTTGAAACATCAACCTTTGGATTTATAGTGTAGACTTTTCAATAACTTCAGATACTTCTTTGATTGCATAAAGTTCTCCAATAACCGTATGCGAAGAAGAATGAAATAAGTGATTTTGAACTACATTCAAATCACGAGACCTATGCAACCTACATTATACTTATGATTGAACCTTATTCAGTTTACCTCAGCCTACCATAGGTAAATCTCCTGAAATAACTTCCGAACTGTTGAAAATTTTTACACTCCAATCTCAATCCTGTGTTCTCGAAAAATAGATTAGGTGAAAAATGTGTTTTGGAACTTTTTTTGGTCTGAAACTACTGACTACATAAATTGATTTTCCACGGGCCTTCTTAGCTCAAAGTGATAGATTGCTACGCAAGCATCCAGTCCGCTGTAGGAGAGGCAAGATTTGTTTCTGGAGTGCCTATGGATTTCTCTTGCCTGTAGCAGTAGAAATTTGTAATGACCGTGTTTTAAACATATTTTATAAGCGAATCCTTGAAATCAAGCAAGCTAGACCAAATATCTGTTTAATTCAAACCCCTCTAATTTATGGTAGAAATTATGTAAAGTATCTCGATAGAGAGGTACTATGTTATAAATACATAGCTATGTGAAATAAGATGTAGTGTATGAACAAAAAAATACAATAAAATATTTTAAAGTTTCTGATTTATAAATCGTAGTAATGTGTACACAAATTAACAGCTTTTTTTTTAAAACAAAAAATAAGGATATTTAAACGTGTTTTAAATATATTTAATACATTTTTCATTATTTATTTTAAACTTTATGTAAAATACAATTTACACAATAAATATTCACAATTTATTTTAATTTGTTATCATTAGGATTTTGAATAGGATATCATCGAAACAGTGTTTGAAACACAGAAGCAAATTGACATTTCTGTAATGGAAAATACATGGGGACTACTAGATTTCACTAATGTAAAGATACTATTGAAGTGAAGAAATGAGGATGAAACACATTTATAATTGGACAACTTCCCCACGCTAATCACCCATTTATTTCTCCCTCTTTGAAGTACTCACTTTCTTGGCTTTGAAAATCAAATCCTTCAGTATACTAAAAGTGAAAAGAAAATTAAAACCTTTCCCTTCAGTTTACCTCAGCAAATCTTTCTGTTTCTATAGCAAATTTAAATTTGCGTATTTAGGTCTGAGGTTTGTGGAGTAGAATCGAAGGCAGGTAAATATTTAAGTTTTCAGTAAATTTAACCAACAAAAATCACTAGTCATGTCGCTAGGATTTCACTTGTTAAACATGTTACTACTTTTAGTTGTGTCATCATTAGGTTTATTTAAATGACTATTGATCACTATGCCTGACTTTGGGTTTATCATTATTGATTTCCTCAGAAAGGAATAACGATCCTTTGATGTTCAATAGTTTTCTTAGAATCGGGAAAAGATCGATTTCTCGTATTTTGTTAAGGAATAAATAAAAGTATTTCCGTGACTTGTGCTATATTTAAGAATATAGGGTAGCGTTAATCGATATACCTCCGATAGGGGAAATAAAAAGAGGCTCAACTCTTTTCGTGAATGCGAATGTCTAGTTAAAATGTAGCTCGTTGAAAAGTGTTTATTGAAAGAAATTGGAATTTGCATTAAGCTTGTAGCGTTTCTCAGAAATAATTTTATTGAAGCTCATTATCTAAATATGCATAAAAGCGTGGCATTACTTTGCGTTTAAGGTTCTATGATTTTATATCAAATTTTTTTTCCTGGCATCAAGATTTACGAACTATGTACATTAAAACTAGTCTTTACTTTCTTTAAAAAGTAATAGATTGAAATTCAATTTTGAAAACGATTCACGTACACACATGGAGCAAGAGTAAAACTAAATCATAGTGTGCGCGTTTTATTTATATGATTAAACGTGATCTTGGTAGCATATTTTTCATTTCTAAAAACGAAATTATATGTTTAAAATTTAATAAAAAAGTTATTGAAGCTTCACTATACTATTTGTCTTCCATTATATGCAACAAAACATTTAATTAATTTATACAAATGTTTATAAAATGTATATCTTTTATAAAGGTAAACAACTGTAATAAAAACCTCGTAAATGAGTGTATTAAAAAGAAAAATCCTATTGATCACAATGATCTATGATACAAAGTTTTACAGATTCCCAGTGAATAATAAATATAAAGAGGTATTCACAAAATGACGGTGAGCATCATCAGAGCACTCAACGTTGTTTCAAAATATGCTGAAGTGCAAAGAATGTCCCTTGTGAAATGAAATGTGTTGTCTTGCATTTACTATTAAGATAAGAATTTTAGCGACATATTTTGAGTAATAGCAACTTAGAAGTTATTTGACTAACAAAGATGCGAGCTACTTCTGATTGAATAGTGCTTATCGATCAATTTAATTCGTATGCAGGCAGTTAAACATGTGTTTTTAAATCAAATGTTTGATTAACATTTTTAATGGTTTTATGTAGATAATATATATCTTTATTCGCAGGAAAGACGTTTATAAAGTATGTAAATGAGTCTTATGTTATCTTCATTGTGTTTCATAGTGTGGCAATCGACGTTTCATTCAGTGACATTGTTTGGCTCAGCTTGGCCAAATACACTATCTACCAATACGTATTTGGACACCTGTAACAGAAAATAAAACAAAATTTATTCATATTCAATAGTTTCATAGAGCCTCCACGAGAGGCATTTACAGCTTCAACCCTCCGAGGCTTGCTTTCCACAAGTCCTTGTATGACGGCTAGTGATATTTTCTTACACTCGGCTTGGAGAAGATATGTAAATTCCTTCACCGATTTTGGACGGCTGTTGCACCCTTTAATTCGGCGATCCAACTCGGGCCAGAGGTTCACGATAGGGTTCAGGTCTGGCCTCTGGGCAGGCCAATCCATTCGGTTAATCCCATTGTCACCATACCAATCCATGATGGACCTCACGACATGATGTTTGGCGTTTTCGTCCTGGAAGTAACATGGGTCCAACTCGTAAAGCTGCCATAAAGTAGGAAGCACACTGTCATCCAAAATAGTACAGTACACCTCGGCGTTGAGCTTACATGAATTTGGACCAAGGGTCCCAGTCCATACCAGGAGAAACACCCCCAAACCATAATTCCACCTCCGCCGAAATTTACTGTGGGCACATTGCCTGGAGAACGCCTCCTGCCAGAATGCAGACGCGAGACCCATACCCTGTCATTCGAACGGTAGAGGGTCAACCTTGAATTTTCGCTCCAGAGAACCCGTTTCCACTGATCTACGGTCCACTTTCGACGTGCTTTGCACCACATAAACCGAGCAGCGAGGGTTGGACTTTGTGATCAAAGGCTTACGGACGGCCAGCACATCCATGAAAACTAAGCAGACGTGCTTCCTCACGGATGGTATTAATCTAAAAAACACTCCCGGATACCTATTGAAACTCCTGGAGTATGTGGGCCATCGGCTGGGTGCGGTTCTTCCGAATTTCTCTGCACAGTATCAGTCGGTCTCCATCTCCCAGTTTCGTGGGTCTGCCGACTCGGGGCACATCCCGACAATCACCGATCACTTTCCACTTCTGAATCATATAGGCCACTGTCGATTTTGGATAATTCAGCTCTCTAGATATGTCCCTTAAGAATCGGCCATTTCTGTGATACTCGACGATTACCCCTTTCTCGAAATCAGATAACTGCACTTCGTGACGTCTTGCATGCGACTAATGCCCATGTTTACTACACAATATTTAACGGCGGAAAGCGTGATATATATCAGAACCGCAGATATCGTCATTTGCATGGGTGTCCAAATACTTATTGGTAGATAGTGTATGACCTCTTAGCGTCATAAAAATTTAAACCTACCATTATATTTCATGTTTGATCGCGACAGCTTATTGACGTTTTCTGTCTTGATTGGCCATATATGGTCCTTTCGTCTTAAAGCTAAAACCAATCAACCATCTTGGCAGCTTAGAGATTAGATGTGCGTCAATCTGTTGTTTTGTGCCAACTAATGAGACTGGTCGTGAAACCTTTCGTTTCTTTGCTAACTTCCCGTGAGAAATATGATTATCTAGTGACATTTCTTGAGTCAAATCATCGGCCTCAAATGACCCAATTTCTTAAAACTGGTAAACTAGCATACGGTAATTTACCCCTCTCTCTTAACCAAGTTTTACGCTATTTTTTATTTATCAACTAGTAAAGCAATAAAACTTGTCTTGCTAATTAGGTTTAATCATATGAAATGGTTCATAATTTTGCAATCCCCCAATCTGTCTGATATTTGAAAAGCCCCTTTTTAAAAAATAAGTGTCGAGAAACCCAACATCATCGAGCATCGTGTCTTGCATAATTAAAAAATATTCTCCGCCGTTAGAAGTGCAGAAGTTAAGGTTGTCCTCCGAATGGAAGAGTAAGCTAATAATCGTGTTTTATCAAAAAATGAAGGAGCCTCCGCCCAATTCTCTCCGAAAACAAAACTGGTGGTGTAATAATAGGAGGAGGGCGATCCTCTGAGAGCGCAAGAGAAAGCAAGAATTTGCAAGTAATCTTTTGATTACATCTCATCTTCAGGTGGAAGAAGGCCGAGATAATGCTGGAGAAATTGTGAGCGGTGATCAAACTATTTAAAGTGGTGTTTGCACTTAGCTAATGGAACTCCCGCTTCTCATTAAAAATGCATCCTTCCTCTGACTGCTAGGCAAAACCACGAACATGTTACCTAAGCTGTACGATTGCTGTGCCAATGCGTTCTCGTATCATTTAGCTGCGAAGGGACCCGTCCAAAGTTTCTTCATTAAAAACTGAGCTCGGAGGCTTTTAAAAATGAATTCTTGCCTTGAGTACAATGCTGAATTTTAAATGTTATTTTTCGAGTTATTCCCGCCATTATCTCAGCGCGGTGCAGATTCGGAAAAAAGCACGCATATTATAATTGCGTATGAAACGCGACCGTCGCAGTCGAGCTACGTTTGAATCTTTGCGTCTGTTTCTGTCACTCTGCAATTGTCGCGCGGTGCGAGAGGGAAAAAAGCGGGTAATCGGGTGGATTACTTCAACGCGTTTCGAGTCTTTTCAAAGATCTCTTGATGATTGCATCGGCAAAATTTCGAAATAAAAGGGATAAAGCCTGAATAGAAATACTGCGAGTTAATTATGCAGCAGGAATTGTTCGGATACGAGTTCGTATCGTATGCGTCCGTGAATAGGAATTCAAAGAAGTACTTTTTCTTTCGAGCCTTCAATAGATATGCCTTTCCATAAATGAGAGATTAGATGCACACAAAACGTAGCGAGGCATTCGGATGTTAACATTCTGTTATCGCCCCTCTGGTTTCTTCTTCCGTGGCGCTGCGAGCGGGCAAGAAAATGGAGAAATTTAAATTAGGCATTCATATATATAATCCGGTGTATGTTGAGGCAGAATGAATTAATGAAAACCCGGGCTTAAAGAACGTGTTCGGGTGAGGAGAAAGTACTTCTATGCTAATTACTGAGACGTGGGGTCGACGTTGGCACGGCGGAATTTCGAAAAAAAGAAAAGACACCCGGATTGTGGTTACCAAAAATTCATTCACAGATGGTTACTTTTACAAAGATACTCTTGAAGTCGAGTACTGTGCGTAGTCTCATTTTTTAAAGAATGACTCGGGTGAACTGAAGCGTTTAAGCTGTACAAGACGTGTAGGTGTAAAGATCGTGGGGATGAGATAGATTTTAATAAGGGTTCCCGATTTCACAAATCGATTGAATAATAGTTATTTATAATTGGAAAAAATATGCTTCTAATAAAGTAATTGTTGTACACCTTATTTGTGTTAACATCGGGTGTGATCTGTTCTCGCTTCTGTTTTACCCTCACCTACACTTCTGCTTTTTGGTTTTCTTTCGTCCCGCCTTGTATTTTGTTTAGTGCAGTTTAACCTTATATGTATCTTGCGTCATAAAACCCCAAACCAACCAAACTTATTTTGTTAATACTCTTTTTTGATGAGGCTGTAACAGTTAAATAACTTCCTGCGAACAGAGAAAGTAACTAATTTGTTTAATATGTATTATAATGTTGTGGTGAAGTGTACGTATCACCACCATTTTGAAAAAAAAAGTTATTGTTTTAAAAAACTAAGTGACACCCTGTGCTCGCCTACAATCGCGAAACTCCGAGAAATGCTATGCAATCCCATATGGTTTGCTTCGCAAACCAACTCTCCTTTCGCAAGCGTCTTGGTGAGGGTCAGGTGTGAATGTGTTTTAGTATAGCCGCGTATCTGAAAAAAAAAAACTCCATCTTATTCCCTATGCAATTTTGAAAAAAAAAAAAAAAAAAAAAACACATATTAATTTTGTAATTTTTTGATGAATACTTTCTCAGGAAAGAGTCTGAGGATCGAGCTAAAAAATCGAGTTTTCAATCCTCCGATGGCGAAACTATCTTGATAATATTTGTATATTCTTGATTGGATTTTCCGGCCATGGCGTCACCTTAACCCATTAACGACTGACGTTGCGTTTTCGCAACATTAGTGAAAACATTTTTTTTCTTATTCTGTATTGCTTTTTTTTTAATATAATGTTTTTGTATATTGTAGACAAAGCTTCAATGTCTCCAGGGGAAAAAATTGTTTTTCTCTCAATGCAAGATTTTATAAAATAAATTTCTAAAATTGTCATTTTTTTGCAATTTTTTTACTCTAATTTTGAAAAAAATCTCACATATGGCAGAACAATTCAAAGGCTTCATGAAGAGACGATTATGTCATAGAAACTCCATAGGTCTCCAAAATGGCATAAAAAAATAAGGTTACTATTTTGTTTTTGTTTGTATAAATATGCATTTTTTTTAAATGTTGCGAAAACGCAACGTCAGTCCAAAGCAGTGTCTTTATGAACATTTGTACGAAAATAACGGATGTCGAAGAAAACGGTTTTTAACTGTGAATGAAGCATTCGAATAAAAAGAGTTAGATCATGAAGATGTTTCTGAATTTTCGTCAGATGAAGACTGTCAAAGTCAAGCAGATATAGTAGTGATTCCCCCCCCCCAGACCTCTTGACTTACAGACCGACGAGGAATGCATTGATGACGAAATGTTAGGAGATAAATTGCCGTGACAGATAGACATATCTGGTGATATCAAACTTTTTTCTTCACAAAATTTTTTTAATTTATCGGATTCATCACAAAAAGATAAACATTTGTCTAAGTCACCTAAAAAAAAAATATTGCTTGGAAAAATTTGCCTCCCGTATACACACTAATGCCTGCTGACAAAGAAATCATAGAAACAGCAAAAAAGGAAGTAATTATACAAAAATTGCATGATCTAGAGTCAGTTGATGTATTTTTACAACTGTACAATCAGAATCTTTTGAAACATATTACTCAAGAAAGTATAAAATATACACAACAGAACATCTTCAAACTTTTTCCTCTTTCTGTTCCTATATTGAAGCGTTTTATAGGATTTTTGCTTTACATTGGCTATGTACGTATGTCTTCCTCAAGAGAGACTTTACTGTTCAGTTGCAGAAGATGTCAGTTGTCTATTAGTACGTACAGAACTAATACGTTCTATGCATACTACTATCAAACAGAGTATGCATTTAACTGATAACAATGCATTGGATAAAACAGATAAAATGGCTAAAGATCGTCCGTGTGTAAACATTTTAAATGCCAATTTCATGCAGCGGCGTGTGTTTTTTCATCAAATCTTTCTACCGATGAAGAAATGATTCCTTATTTCGGTAGAATTCGTGAAAAATGTTTCTGAAAGTAAAACCCGTTCGTTTCGGGTATAAAGTTTGGCGTTTGTGTTCTTCTGAAGGGTACTTATATCATTTTGATATGTACTCAGTTAAATATGCAGATAAAACGACGGATCTGGGTTAAGTGGAAACGTCTTTTAAGTGTAGTCGAAGTTCCTTCAAACCACTATGTATACTTTAACAACTTTTTACATCACATATGTTGTTGAAATTGAAAAAGTCATGGTTTCATGCCACTGGAATGATCCATGACAACAGATTAGGAAAATGTCCTATTACACCTGTAATCAAAATGTAAAAAGAACAACGTGGAACATATGACTTCGTCTTTGATAAGGAGCATAGTATCGCAGTAGTTCGTTGGAACGAAAATTCCGTTGGTACTCTATGGCCACCAACTTTGATACAATCAATCCATCTTCAATGGCTAAGAGATACTAAAGAAAATAAAGAAATCCACATCTATAAAGCAACCTAAACTCATCGGATATTACAACAAACATATGGGTGGGGTGTACCTGCTTGATAATTTCGTTGTAATGTATATATAGAGTGCAAGTAAAGGAAAAGAAATGGTGGTGGTCTAGGATCCCAAAAGTCATATTATTGAGAAATATCCAACAAACAAAAGAAAAAGATGCAAAAACTGTTGTATCCAAACAATAATTGTGTGTAAAAACTGTAATGTGCCGTTACATAGCAAGTGCTTCAAAGATTTTCATCTTTCCCAAAAGTAGTCGGTTTTGACTGATGTTGCGTTTTTGCAACATTTTGTATCTTTTGTACAAATAAACGTTTTTTTCATGTTACTTTTTTTTGGTCTTAATTAGACTCTAATACGTCTAAAAAAGGATTTTTGTTCATTTCCTTCAAGCGAAAAGTAGTGCGGTCGTTAATGGGTTAAGTTTCACCACGGACGTTTCACATTTCATCTGCGATGAACAATTTGAACACTATCGCGAAATTATACTATTAACCGCATCGAATTTATTTATGAACCAATTTTACAAATTATTATACCATAAGAAAGACTGCATTCTTAGCTTTCGCGTGGTATTTTCAAATTTTAAAACTAATAGTATTAAGCTATAGATATGATAGTTTTAGTTTTGTATCGGAAATTATGATCTAAAAAATATGAGAAATTTGTCTGGCTAACATTTAATCGTATCGAATTTATTTATTAACCAATTTCATAAATAATTAAACTATAAGAGAGAGTACATTCTAAGGTTTCCAGTGATATTTCCAAATTTAAAAACTAATAGAAAAAAGCAATAGATATGACAGTTTTAACAAAAAAAATATCAAAAATTTCCCGATTTTCAAAAAAATATTACCAGGAACCAAATTGAAATTTCTAAAAAGCTCGGCGAGGGGCAAAAATTTAAGTATAGAAGTAATCTAGAAAAAAAAAGTCACAGCTGAAGACTGAAAATTTGTTCGTTAGAAATTTTGTTCACTCGCGTTAGAAATTTTGCTTTGTTCGACTTAGACACTTAATAGATCCCAAACTAATAGCCGCATCAGAAAAAATCTTCTCCATCCTGTTCCTTGTACAATTTTGAACAAACCATGTTAAATTCATAATTTCCTGATCCGTACTTTCTCCGGAAACCGTCTAAGAATCGAGCGAAAAAAGCGAGTTTTCAATCCTGTGGCGGTAACTTTTTTTTTTGAGATGATATATTCACAGGATTTTTTATGCCGTAAATGGATGAGATAATAATACTCTAAAATTGAAAACGAAATATAGTCTGTATAAAATAATCGTATAAGATCCTTATTTTTGCTATATTTTTTTGATGAAGTTTCACACACACACACACACAACAGTTAAATAAAAAAACTTCCAAAAACCGTAAATACCTTGCTACGAGAGTAGTGAAAAATTAATTTACTTGTTTGATAAGTATTTTAGCGTGCGGTGAGGTGCAGTTTTCACCACCATTTTTAAAATAAAAAGGAATGATTAAAAAAAATCCGATTCACTGGTTACTTTTACAAACCAAAGTGGAAATAATGCAATGTGCTTGCCCTTTTAGTTAGTTACGTTAAGATACCCTTATTAAAAGAGGTTAAAGCAAACACCATCATATATAGAAGAGTAACAATGATGAACGAGAAATATAAAAAGCTTCTCTAATAGCTATCTGTCTTCTAAGCTACGAAACTTTTAAATATTCTAAAAGGAGGGGGGGGGGCATATAGAAAAAATATTTGAACAACTATTTTTCATTTTACTTTTTCAATAATGTTTTACTATATCTTGTTTCAATGCACATGAAATCGAAAAAACTAAACAAAAAGTAATTTTGATGCAAACAATAATTAGAACATCCAATCTTTAAAAAAATATTTCCATATTCTAAAATTCCTGTTGCAAACTTTAATTTTCTCTCTTCAAATAGTTGTTTCTTTATTTACATTGAAGTGCTTACCATAACTTTGAGCATGGGCTTACATGTACACTACTAGTATTTATTTTCTTTACAAATATTAATGAAAGCAGAGATAAATAGTAAAAAAAAAAGCAGTTATAATTTATTCAATTATTTTTAGTTATTTCTAAATCCTTATTCTCCATGCACCAAGTTATTAAATACATCATAAATCAACAACCACGGACAGTTTTATGTATTAATTTTAAAAAACAATTTGGGTATTTTAAAAACGTTTTAGAGTCATGAAAACAGAAAGTTGACAAGCTTCAGTTTATTTCACTATTGTAAACTGAAGTTATACTTCAGGTTTTAATTTCCAAATATAAAAGGTATACTTTTATTGAAAACAAGTGATTTTTAATGTTTCTTATACAAAAATAGCTAATAATAGAGTTATTAAACATTAGAGTTATATAACTAAACTGATTTTAAAAAATTTAACGAACGTTGTACTATTGAAACATGCACTTTTAATTAATACAAATTTGTAATGATATTATCAAAAAAATAATGCATTAACGCTCAAAATGGCTGTATCCATATAAATTAATATACAATCAATTATGCAAGGTTTTTCGTAAGAGTATAGACTTAAACTTGGAAATTTATTAATATTTATTTTGAAGGGATGAATTTTTGCACAGTGTATATGTTTATTAGTAATGCAATTATTTTAAAACGAATGTATTGTATCAGCTAAACTATTAAACTTGATATAGAATTACGATTTCTATCTCCAAAAAATTGTATTGACTTAAAAAAGTTCCTCGTTTACCACAATACAACACGAGGGCAAGTTCATAAGTAGAATTATTTCTACCTGAGTAGTAGATCTCATGTTATACACAGGTACACTTGAGCAATATTTTGTTCTCAAATTAAAGATTATTCTGCCCCATTACAATCATAAATTTGATGTTCTTTGTTGCATCAGTTCTTAGCATGTGGCTCGAATATTAATAGCTGAAAGGTGTGAATATATATGCTTAAATTTGGGGTACGCAATGTATACTGCAAGAAAATTTTATATGTAATATTGTATAGTCAGCAATTTGTCCCATTTTGTGTGGTATTTGAAGACAAATTATTCCTTTTTCAACTTTCCAAGGTAAAAAACGGGCACTTTGAGAACGCATACAATATTCCGATTGTAAATCCTTCCGCTTATCTTTTCAGCATGTCCAGTGCACTGAGATTCAGTCTCTATCGTATTGAACTTTTTACGCAATTTTAATGTCGAACTATGCAAATTTCTTTTCGCCCCCGTGTCCATAAGAGAAGGGTTTCTGTCGAAACGCAGGGTTTTAAATTACAGTGGATACGTGATTAGCGAGCCCTCGTTTACTCAAGTCACCGCTCGAACCAAGCCTCCAAATTTTTCGAATAATTTTGTTGAAAGGTATCCCATTTCGTCTTTTAATTTCGCTACTCTTCGAGGAATTCCAGTAGAACATAGTTAAATGTCTTTGCTCCATCCAGACATTCTTTCTTTCCCTAACCCCTGAGGTGAATTAGGATGAGGGCTGATCAAATTGCCTGGTTTTATAACGGGCTCGAAAAATTGCCCCGATAAACTCGATAGCGTATTTTAAAGATATTAACAATTTCAGTTAATAGAATATTTTGGAATTAATTATATGACTTGTTCAAAATTTCACTTTTTATAAAATGTAATATTTTCCTCCCATGAAAAATCGAAGTATTTTTCTGTCATTCAAGTTGACTTGAACGATTTGATCCATATTAGCTGAAGCATATCGTATCTTCGGTTCATCAGTCCCACATTGGAGAGACATTTAAGTATCGAAATACGGTAAAACTAAGCTATTATTCCCCGTAATTCGCCTGGAAAATGGGGTCTTAGTTAAGGTGTTATCGTCGTCTTACTGGTTCAAAAATAAGAGGCGTTGTCCCTGGATCTTTTTCTTCGAGATTGATCCCAGATCGTCGCCAATAGCCCGTTGTGTTTTTCCAGTGCAACGTTATTTAACTACCTACCCCGCAATTCCCCATTCTTACAAGGAGTTCAAATATTTTGACAGAAGACAGACTGAAGACATTCATAATTTCCTCAAAATTCAAAATAGATATTTCTGAGCTACGGCTATCTAACACTTCGGTGTGATCACTAAT
The DNA here is from genome assembly GCA_947359465.1 of Metellina segmentata. Taxonomy (NCBI): domain Eukaryota; kingdom Metazoa; phylum Arthropoda; class Arachnida; order Araneae; family Tetragnathidae; genus Metellina; species Metellina segmentata. The sequence continues at coordinate 44,064,304 of OX375872.1, read as the reverse complement.
AGCTAAGCTTCTTTTTAATAGCTAGTTTGTAGTTCTTCGGTCAATTATACTGGGATCTACATCTTATAATATTGAAATGAACTGGATGAAGACGGATAAAAGTGCTTCAAAAGTCGTGGATACTGTTAACATCTTAGTTGCTCTTAGGCTTGTAAAATTTCAACAATAATCATACAACGAATCAAGAAAATCATGAAATATGAATAATTGAGAGATGGATTGGAATTCACACTATTAGAAATTGTTTCTCAGGCCATTTAGAAACTCAGATTCACACGAAAACCAGACAGTTTAAAAAGTAGCGGGTTTCTCTGAATGAGGGACAAACTTTGTTTAGTTGTGCTACATTTTTGAAAAATCAGATGAAAATAAGCCATTTTGAATCTCTTGTGTTCCGTTACACATTTGACTGGATGATTGTCCACAGAGGATGTAGCTGTTGCAGATGTTCATTTTCAAATGTAGGATGAAGATCATGGATTGCAAAAGCAAGCTGATGCATTTTCGAATGTGTGTCACAAGGAGGAAGTACGGGAAGTTATACTGAATGACAGCAAACTATCGAATCCCCATCAAGACCATGGGAATGCGTTTTCACCCTTTCTCACCTATGCGCGGTACGAAATTATGTTAATATTCCGGCCTGAACATTTGACCTGCATTACGATTGAACTTAGGTCGTTGGCCAAGTGAACGAATAAGGGTACAAAAGCACTAGGAGGAACTTTACCATATAGACCCTCCTGAGGGCCGTTTTTTTGCACACCTCTCTATAAATCCTATGTTGGTATTGGATGGGAGGCGATAAATGGGTTGGATTGTCATACACGTTTGCTCGGTAGCACAAAGGGGTGTAGAAAAAACTTGGAAAAAATCGCGCGTGTTTTCAAACGGGGAAGATGGTAGGTTCCCTCGAATCTAGATCGCGCACCACGTGGACTATTTTTTAACTCACCGCGAATCTTGGGAATGCTTTCACCAGTTGAAACGAAACCAGTTGCTTTTTGAGATACTAGTACCATGGGTTGAGTTAGTATTTAACTACAGTTCGTGTGCTCCGTTTGGATTTCGTGTAATCATCTCTATAAATCGGATAACTGACTATTTTGTGCTTTTATGGAATATTGTGTGCGTGATTATTAATGCCGGTAAGTGCTTTTTATTTGAACGCAGTCAAGTATAACGATGACATTTTCTAGCTCTAAGAACCAATACTTGTGGCATGTAATCTTGCGATCACTAAAATACAAGCATTAATTGAACAAAAACAATAACACCTAAGTGATCAATTTAATACGACATTTTCATTAAAGTAATGAAAATTTTGTAAATTTTATTTTATTGATTATGTCATAGGCACCTGGTTTTAGTCACAGAATATATATACTTTCAGGTGGTAAAAATAAGAAATGGAAAGTCATCGAATTCATCTAAACATTTCTATGACAAATTAAGGGTTTTATACAATTTTATTTTCTACCTTCATTCAAATTTAAAATGTGACTTTTAGTCTAAGGGACAGCACTTTTTTTTGTCATACCAATTGATCTTATGTATGGGCTTCTCATTAGATAAATTTGTTTTCCTCTCGGTCTTAAGGCGTGGTATAATCTTATATCCAAGTGAGATAAAGTAACGACATAAAGGTTGTAGGTGGGTGCAGATTTCAAAATGCTTCTCAAAAATGTTCAAAATTATTCCATATCAGTGCCTAGTCGGGATATCTCAGTTGTTATTTCTAACTATCATTAAATTTTAAAGTATGTTTATAAGCTTTAAAACATGCATGATCTTCCATTATTTGAGGTGACACGTGACACGGTGAAATAAATATCACGTGTATATTCATACTAAGCAAATTTTAAAACTACTTTATAAAATGTTCCACTCTGAAAACCTTTTTAAAATGTAAGCTTCCTCGTATTAAACACCATAATACTATTAAAATTGTGTTTATAATAAAATGAGGATGTATCAAATCTAAAATTTTCCCGACTGATATCTACGTTTCTATTTGAGTGGAAGCAATCAACTCTGTTCTCAGATGTAATAACTTGGTGTTGTACGGAAAATACACATTAAAATATGAAACGCGTGATTTTATTAATTCGTTTCAAAAAGGGTTTGAGTGTTCTATGCCCATAAAGAGCCCTAAACATCAAAATGCACTATGGAATGGAAATAATTCTCCCAACAGATCTTTGATGGTTTGAATGCATGTTTATTCATAAAACACATCATGGGTGGAAATAGATAAATTTTTTAAAACTTCAGCTCTGAAGTTATAAATTTTAAAGTGAAAGGAGGGAGGGATCTTTTAACTCCATATAAAACTTCACCTTTCGGATTCGGGCCACATTTTAAGCTTATTATTAAACGTCAAGAAATAAACCACCTTCTTTATCAAAAATGTGAAGTAAGAAGGCATGTTTTCGAAAATCTCTTCAAGTAATTCTAATAAATCAAACTGAGATTTCTATTCAGCGCATGGTAACCATCTCCCCGACCCGTGAGAAATTTTCTCTCCAATTTCTTGTCAAACTTAAGTTTCCTCGTGAGAGGAAAGATTGCTTCCTCCAGAATTTGATAGAAAACATTTTGATAAAATAACGTACGATTTTGTTACATAAAGCGCCAAATTGTGTACAGTATTGTTGTGCATTTGATATAATTAATAAAAATATTAACTTTAACGGTTAAATTAAGTATTTTTCTCCTAAACACTGATTGGTTATAAGGTAATAAAATAACAAAAGAAAAAAACGAGACCGAAATGTTTAACTAAAGTTCGTATTGATTTAATATTTGACCTATATATGCATAGTATATAGTTCATAGTGCAGGTTTGATATGTTCCATATATAACTGAAATATAATATAAAATATGAACGCATCTCAAAAATTTCTCGATCAAATGAAAACTTTGTTACTTTCATCTACTTATTATTGATAACTACTTTATGTGCTGTATTTATCCTTAATGAAATTTTAATTTTTGGAACCGTTGTATTTAACGGCTTCCATTAATTACCATTACCGCTTTTTGGAATATGTAAAGGACAACACTAAATTGAACAATGTTACTATACTCTTCGTATTTCAATCGTATCAGTATTATTTTCCTCTATATCTGTCATTTAATATACACCGTCGACTTTATAGGAACTCGTTAATTGTTCTTTGTTTAAGAGTTCTTTAAAAACAGTCGAAAAAAAGTAAAAACTATGTGTTTAGATAGTGTTTAATATCTTAAACAGAATACTTAATATTTACAGAATGATTAATTCTTAACGTCAAGAAAATAAGCTCTTAGTTTCTCGGAAAACATTTCAGTTAATGAGTTTGGGCTCTTAGTAAGCTATATCATAAAAATATATAACAAATGACGAATCAAGAAGTTAAGAATAAATGTTTTTTTTTTTTTTATTTCAAAGGAAGACAATTTTTTTTTAAATACAATAGCCTAAGCAATTCATTCCATCAATAACGTTGTGTTGCTCTAGTACGACGTTAATTAAAATTACCATTCCATCAATAACTTTGACATTTTAGCACCATTTACTTAATTCTCCATATCCATGACATTCTTATAAGTATATTATGTTTCACATTTATCTTGTGAATAAATGTCCCTGGCCATTAAAAAATTTGAAAGTAAACTTTTACAAGATTAAAAATGTTTTGAAGAGGAAACACTTGGTGATACTTAGATCAAGAAATCAGAGATTAGAAATTAGATCATCAAATTCACGCAAGAAATTTCAAATTATTTTTAGACTTAATAGTAGAGGAAATTGCTGTCTTTATAATTTCATCAAGTCCTGGCTGTTTTATTTTCCATTTACTTGCGTGGCAAAACGAAATCTAATATAAAAAAATGTAAAAGAAACTAAGATGTTTGCAAATTTTTTAATTTGAATAAATAAAATTATTTATTAATCACAATTTAGTCATAAAATATTTCATATGTGAAACATTGCAGAACAAGTCAAATATTGTAGCAAACTACTTCAGTAAAGCGATCTGCAGCTTTCTCAAAAATACATTTAAAGTTCTTTATGTCCCTAGGAACAACAAATGCGAACTATGGAAACGTTAATCTTTAGTAAATACTTCCAAAGAGTTTTTAACTACATTTGTTTGAAATAGAATAACTTGATCATCTGAAAGGATCTCTGAAATTCGTTAGCATAGATTGGTAGTATGTTACTGTTTAAGATACATGTGCTAATTGGAAACAGGAAAAAAAAAATTTCACAATACTTATATCTTCCGTGTCAAGGAAAAAGGGGGTAAGTCTGATTTTTTGATGGGTCCAATGTTGGTCAGGTCCATCATTATAATTTTAAAGAATATACTATGCTTAAAATCAAAACCAAATTAATCAAATCTAAATTACAATTATTTATATCATGGCATGCTTTTTTCTTCTTGAATATTTGTGAGAAAAAGTGAAATATTCAACTTAAAATTCCGAAAGAAGCCATTTTGACCTGACACCTTTACCCTTACATGGAAAATTTATTCTCAATCGGGGGATATACATCAATTATAATAATGATAAGTTATATTTTATGACTGTAGTATCGAACGTTAATATCTAAATTTCAAAAGAAGTTGCTCAAAAAGTCTGCTGTGGGCATGATATCGAAATCGTACTCGACACATTTGGAAATCCATTTTGTGACTTCTGTCTTTTTAAGAGATCCCCAATTGAAGAAATTAATTCCGTGTGAAGAGCTTAATTGAAGTCGGGATCTAGTTAAAACGAATGAGCGCCACCGAACAGTCTCGCGATGTTTTGATTATCAAAATAATGGGATATGAGAATCTATTTTAATGCGATGAAAGATTTCAGTTTTATGCGATGGATGGATATTCAGTTGCAATTAAATTTCTTTGTCTATGGAGCTGGGATCACGCAGTGTTTAGCACTAAAAATTAAACTCTAATCCTATCATCCGTTTAGATATGTTCTCACTTACAATAAAAGAAATGAGAAAGCTTAGTATTATGTTTAAAAGTCAGAGAAAATGAACTTGCGAAAGGTAATTAGAAACTCAGGATAAATTGTCACCAGTTTGCTTAATTATTGTTGCTAAGTTTTAAAACCAAAAGTGAATGGGACATGATAAAGTTCACTTCAATATTCGACGTTATGTTAATTAAGGCGGAAAAGTCATTTAGAAGTTTGTTTATTGAAGTCAGCCCCTGTTTTGCTAAAAAATTAAAAACAAAACTGAGTGGGGGATGGTAAATTTTTAAATCTGATTATATCATGGAATAAACTAATTTGAAGACCTGTTTTGAATTATTCGATTTTTCAATATAAAAAAATGTGATTAACACATTTGTTAAAATAAAGGAGGCATTTGCTTATCGTTAACAGTCTGTGTATTTCTCTAAATAGTTTTTGTAAATGTAATGATTTCAAAAACAGAAAGATCTTATCGAAAACTTCAATATAGAGATAATTTATAAACTATTCACAAAGTCTTAAACGTCTAGTTGAACAAATTAATATTGAAAAGCAGAAAAAATCGCACAAAACCTGAAAATTTTGATCGAGTCGTTTGGACATAATCTTAATTTATCATTGGTGGCTACATAGTATACATAGGGAAACTCAAACTTATAATAAGTAAACTTATTTTTCACCCTGGCTATTAAAAAAGCTAGCATTCAAGCAGATCACACTTATAATTTACAATTTTATGACCATCCATATACTCGAACAATGCAATTTTTATAGTAAACTCTATTTTCTAAAATATACCGATGAAATTTTTAGTAGCTCGCTTTATTTTTGCGCAACTTTTATTTGTGTTAATACCTTTGAGTTACACTGATTTACAAAAATCCTCTAAAAAATTTAACTACAAATATTAACTAGAAATTAAATGATGTTATTTCAATAATTGTAGTTAGTAGGGTCCGGATATCGATGACTTAAAAATTCTTACTATTTACTTAAAGGATAAAAGATTCATTTGAAGCGGTTAAATCTAGCGCCTCATTTCCTTTTAATTTGAAGAAAATCCGCAACATCAGTTTGAGATTCGAGTGAAAGTTAAATACTGTAAAACTTGGATAAAACAAGAGTTGTATCCTTATAAGATGTACGAAAATGCAAACGCCTGCTTACTCGTCTCCTAAAATGGGCCATAAAATATCAAGAAAAGCAAGCAACACCTCCTAAAAATCACTTAATTAAACTTATCCCCAATTGGATAAATCCGAATTGGCAGAATCCGAATCAAAATGAAACTTTGTCATTAAAGACAAAAAGGTAAGCTAACTAAAACAACATACTCGAAAAATTTAAAAATGCCTTAAAACCTCAAAACATTTTTCAAGAAAAAAAAGGGCTAAAGGCTTTTTATGTATTAAAATAATGCAAATATCCATGTCTGGATCCTACTTATCACATACAGTTTTACCTGCAGCTTTTTGATTCCGAGTTCATCTTTATTATGTTCAATTATCTGATTTATGGATAACTCAGTGTTTTCTAAAATTTGATTAAAATTTCTGCTCAAGCAAACATAATTAAAGGCCTTCGTGCAATGTAATAAACCACTTCAAATTTTCCTGCTTGCTATTTCCAAGTTTTAAAAATTCCAAAATTATAATGGTCTATCCACTATTCAAGAGGCCATGTTATCTTTTAAGCGTTCTAGTATTACACAATCGTTAAAACAATTAGAAACTCTTGATCCTCTTGAACACTTTGTTTCAAATTTTTTCATTTCGGAACATATTTCTTACCAAATTGTCGCCCTTTGATGTTTTTTTGATTTCCTCGAAATATTTTAAAAACAGTTTTTCTAAATATGAATGCTCATTTTCTTAGTCTTGATACTTTTCTCTTTCAAAATCCTAGACTTTTCTTAATTTCTCTCTCACACATACGTTAGTTAAGACACAGAATAATAAATGTTTAATCTCGTATGTTATTTAAAAAATAAGGATTGTTTAAATCGGGTTGCATGAAATGAGAAACGTTTTGTCCCGGTTTAAAAGGGAAGGAGAAGTACTTCAAGAAAGAATGCTCACACAATAAAGAGCTTGCTTAAGAAATAAACCCAAGTGTATATTCTTGCCAAGTTGTACTTTGCCATCACTTGAATTGCGTGAGGCTATACTTTCTGAATCCAGATAGTTATGAGTTTATAAAATTTGCAGGTTGCACTTAAAATGCTGAAAGCAGTCTCGTGGTATAATTTAAAGCGGCACATAAAGCACCCTGATTACATTCTGCTTGTAACAATCGGAAGTAGTTGTAGAAATTATGATAACCATACAAGTTGAAAATCTAGAGAACATTTCTAGCATTCGTATTAAGCCATACCAAACGTATTTTTAATTAGAGATTTTTACATGCGTTTCTTGGTGCTTGGATACCATGATTTCACCATTTCTTAAGGTATTGTTTAATTGATGGTATTAGTTAGTGTACAAACCTTTTTAAACCTGATCCATACATTAATGAAATTCCACCCCTGTAAAATTATCCATGCTTTTTAAAAGGGAATCTTTCAAAATATATCCTTTTTTGTTTCTGTTCAGCCCATTTTCATGCATTATATAGTAAAACAATCGAATGCAAATCCAGTACGAAAAAAGATTTTGCTTAACTTATACAACTCGTTGTTTAAACTGATATCATTATTTTGAGATATTCACAAAAGTTCACAGAACTGCTAAATTTTGATTGAAACTATAGTTTTGTTATTTATTAAACGTTGTATAGTGTCCAAAACATTCACTAGCAATAGAATAACTTCCAGTAATTTCTGATGGTTTAATATATCCAGTTATTTTGAAATACCACATATAATTAAAAAGAATAAAGAAATATATCTAAATTTATTATCATGTGCAAAATATTCAATAAAAATATTATCCACGAAATTTGGTGGAGATTATTAAGTCAGCTGAAATATATTACTGAACCAACTTTTTACCAGTAGTTGACTCAACAAATGTGCATAATTTTTAGGTATAGACCACTTCAATTAAAGTATTTAACTTATTTTTAAATATTTTAAATGAGTTGATATGTGTGTAAATCTTTAACTAATCATATTCTTTTCTCGATTTTTAGCAACTGCTGACAAATTTGATTTGGAGTTTGTAATTAAGCCATTAGACCTATTGAGAGATTCTTTCCCTCAGAAATTTGATTTCTTATTTGCATTTAAGAAAATCCATGTCTTGTGTTTGGCGTAGCTTGGCCAAAACCCAATCTTTATTCGTTTGAGGTATAATACTAGTTGCAATGATAAAATCATGCATTAGTTTTTAAGTAAGTTAATTAGTAGTTAATTTAATATTTGTGTAGGGGATATACCGATTTTCACTATACGAATAATGCAATGCTATACTTGCAGTTGACCAAATCTGTAATTTAAACTTCAAACACAAAGACAGTCAAGGTTATGAAAGTCTATAAAATTGATCAACATACTGTCTGATACATAAATTAACTATGATTGGGGAACAATTAAAAGAAACACGATATAGATGTAATCAAATTCTCAAGATGCTATTGGCCAGAAAAATGCATTTGTGCCCCTAATATATTTGTATTTTTAATTCCAGGTATATATTTCTTAGTGCAAACTTTGCATATATGTTGTACTACTTTAGGTTCAAATAAGATATTTTTAGATACAAATAAATACCATAATTTTATAAACTTAACTCGGTACGAAAATTGATGGAATAAATATTTAGTCTTAGAAATGTGATATTCTGTATATATTGCTACAACGAAATAATTTAACGTGATCTAAAACCTTAACCGTTTCGCAAAATGCTTTATGGTCCATACTTCGAATTACTGAAATGTTGAAATAATATACTCTGAAATGATTATGTGCTGCGATATGCTGTTGCTTTCTCAGAATCCTTGAAGAGTATCAGATGTAAAGATAGAGGCCGCATGAAATCAGCAGTCATAACTTTGTAAAGAAAATATATTCTGCGGCGTTCAGATTTCTATCCTGCCTTCTTCCCAGACAAATGTATTGTCAAAATGCGCAAGTACCTGATCTAAGGAATAATTGTAAAACTACACATAGAACTCTATTTTAGCAGAATTCAAATGAATAACTGTCTTCGTTCATACTTTTCTTTTCATATATCTGCTTGAGTCAAAACTATTTCAGGACATACATTTGGACTTCTCATAATATTGGGACGAGTATCGTAATCCTTTGAAGTAAAGAGACATATAACTTCTGCAGAGAAAAATATATACCTATAAAAAGTATTTTTTAGCTTCTTTCTTATACTATCGGGCAATCTTCTGTAACGTTATGAATTAAAAATTGAAAAAGGCATTAAAATTTACTTGAGTTATTAGATAAGTATTTAAAAACAATTCACATAAATATGTAATGTAGACAAATAAAATACATTTAACCCTCCATATGATTTCGACGAGATACGTCGTCCATCTAGATCTGAACAACTTAGCTAAATACGAGATATTTCGTTCATACAGATTTGAACAACTCAGCTAATGACGAGATATCTCACCATGGAGATTTTGCCGATTTTTTTATAATGACGAGATCACGATTTTGTTTCTTCAAGCTCCGAGATATCTCGACCTTCATTATCTGATGAGTATTTCAAATGACGATATATCTCGTAGAGACAGCCATCACGAGTGTTAAAAGTTAATTATCAACTTGTATTAAACAATATTATCTGAAAAAGTATTAAGTACGTAATATCGCATCGCGTGTATTTGGGCTGTATTACCAATCTATATAAATAAGAATGGAGTGTTTGTTTGTACATTCAATATTTTCGACCCATTTCAAGTTTTCTATTCGTTTTGGACCCTTCTGATGCCGAATCCGCCTTTTTCTCGTTTGGTGTCTGTCTGTCTGTCTGTCTGTCTGTCTGTCTGTCTGTATGTTGTGCCCTATACACGTCCACGCGGTTTAAGATATTTTCATGGAAATTTGCATACAGTGAGTACTTATCTTGATTTAGTGAGTGGAATTGGTTGCGAAAGTCTGTCTGTCCGTCTTTCTGTTCTATGCTCGATTTTGTGTTTGTGTGTTTGTGTAGGCATCACATGAATTGTATTCCAGATATTTGATTGCATTGTATTTTATTTTATACATTATCTATTAATGTAGTGAATGCAATATTAAACATTTCTTTATTGTTATATTTAGACGAGTTTCATGCTAAAACACCTGAGTAAGTATACTTAAATCAACCATAATTTGGTAGTTTTGGAAAAATTGGAATGTCTATTGAATATTAATTCGATTGATTAATTCGATTGCTTTACCAGTACCGTTGAAAAAATAATTATTCTTCAAAATTATTATTATTTTTTTTTATGGAATTTCATCTCTGATACGTCATTTATTTCGAGTCTTATTTTTATTCTTTGCGCAATGAAAACGATTTCCGAATATTTGGGACAGACGATATTTTTCAATGAAACGAGAATGAACACGATCGCGCGAGCAGTGATATTTTTTCTGGTTCTTTCGCTCTGAATTAATTTTACATTTCTAAATTTTGTACACTTTTAGTTGTAAGTTGTGGCAACTGTGCGAGATCAAGAGATAAAATTGAATCACAAATTAATATCTTTAGAACAATTTTTTATGACATCTTTTATTTTGTTTTACTTCGCTGTTTCCTGTTTTAAATATTTATTATTTTAATAAATGTGTTTTCCTTCTCATCACACCCAACAGCACCACAAAGTATTAGATTTGAAAATGTTAGGTAAGTCAGTATAAATTTTCAGTAAATTTTAAGTGTAGTTATGCCATTATTTAAAGAATAATGCCGTTATTTAAAGAATAATGCCGTTATTTAAAGAAAAATGCCGTTATTTAAAGAATAATGTCGTTATTGAAATAATAATAATGTTTAAAAATCCAAACTAGAACTTTTTCCAACATTAAAAAATTCGTTGTAGTAATGACAGGAGAAGATTGCAAAATTTCACAATGTCGCATACCGGAGGCAAGAGTGCCACAGGTAAAAAAATATTGTTTTGTTGACTATGAGTGCGAGAGTACTCGCCGTAAATCGTAATTTTAATTAATTGAGTTGCACATGAAAACAACTTAAGAAAGGGAATTCCAAATCTTCCTATAAATCGTCTTTTATAGTAGTAACCTTAGTATCACCTTTCGTCTTTTTGTAGCTTTGTCATACGGCAATTGTGCGATGTATGTGAAATGTATTACATGAATGGATATGCATGTGTAGGATTTGTGTCCAAAGTAAGTTGTAGAAAATATAAAGATGGCGAAAGGTGTTAAAATAAATTTTTACTCTACAAAAAACGTAAGTCATTATATATTTTGATTATCTCTTCAATCTAGAGTAAACGAATTCAAACCGAGTAAGGTCGGGTATTTTGCTAGTAAAGGAATAAAAACGGAAAATCGAGAAAGGAAAATATATCTTATCAGATACTTAAATACTTCAGAATAGCCTCATGGAATAGTAGTTTGCAGAAAAACAAGCTTCATTATAATGTTAGATAAATTATAAATTCCTCCCATTTCACACCATGTTTAAAGTAGACTTCGTGTTTCAATTTTTGATACCTGCGATTTCCTTTTCGTTTGCTGGTGTTCTCTTCCAATTGTGCCGAGGGTCTTCGAGAAGGAACTAACCCTTCTTCCGGTGGCCGTCCGCCGGTCGTTTTGTTTCATTTAGGACTAAAATAAATCTGACTTTCATAAATCTACGGATCGTTCTTGAGATTAATAGATACCTGGATACATTAAAAAGTAACTTTTAAATTTACTCAAACCCATAATTTGAAGCTCCAATGAACATTGATGTTTTTACCTTAGATATGATCATAATAATAATGATATATTCATATCTCGCTCTCTTAAGAGTGTTGACCATCTTGAAAAATCTGATTTTTAGCTAACAATGTGGGGTTTTTTATCATGTGAATGTCATATTTTAAGTTTTTATAACGATTCGGTCTAATTAGTGCTTGACCAGTAAAATTTGACCATAGAGTGAGACAAACCAAACTTTTAGGTTTCTAAAACTTCTAATTTCGTTTCTATGTTTATCCTAAGCTAGGATGTTGAATGAGAATGAGTTTGAATAGTTATATGCACTTAAAATTTTACTTCAAATTAATTTCTCTGCTCAATATTCTTGTTATATCTAGTTACGAAAATCATGCTATTCAAAAAAGCGTGGCGTGGTATTGTCATATTTACTAATTTTGCTAATACATGAAAAAGTAAGTAAAAGTTTTTAAATGATCACTTTCCTTAACAAGTTTTAAGAAACAAAATTTTAAGTTAGAAACTTAATAAATAATTCGAAGGAAATCAGCTTCCTTAACATATTGATTGAAGATAGAATTAGGAGTTTTCCTTCCCCTCTCAAAACTTTAATTACACTGGTCAACAATTTCAAACTTTTTTCATACCATGGGGGAAAATATGGTTTATCTAGTTAATTTGGCATGCTGAATTCCCAAATATGACAAGTCTGTATCATGAACAATTTTCGTATATTAACACTTGCATTGTACACATACCTTTTGAAATATATCATCATTTACACGTTTTGAAAGTGGAAGTTAAGTTACATTCCAATTAAAAACTGAGTTTCAGATTGATATTTTTTACAGCATTTATTTTCTTGATTGCTATAAAATTATATATATTTAACGCACGCGCGTTTAAAATTACGAATACCATATTCACATATTTGCTAATACATGCTGCATGCATATTTGCTAATAATACACTGCATGATAGCAAAATAATAGTAAATATATGTAAATAAGAAAAAGTTTATAATCTCATCAACTTGTATACCAATACAAGTAACTCATTTTTTTCTCTTGTGCCAAGTTACCCTCTTTATGCAAAACCCACTAGTAATCACGTAACACTTAGGGATTTCATCTGCTTGAATACCTGCACTCCACAGCTCGAATATCTTGACAAAATCTGTTCCCTTGTCCATCGATGACTACTCTTGGTTTGTTTGGAAATAAATCCAGATGAGAATCTGGGAAATTTATTTTTAAGGACACTTGGGGGGGCACCAAAGGTTTGTATTGCTCATGAGAAGGTCGTGAATGAATTGTTGATAGATGTCCTGCTTGTGGTTCCCTAGAAATCCCTTGACCACAGATATGAATGCTTGTCATGCGAGAAGCTCCTTGCTGCTTAGAATTTCTGTGAAAATCGCTCAGTAGTTTTATTTGAGGATCAACAAACATTCCTTCTTTGCAACACCTAAATTTGGAAGTTTTCCTCAAGTGCAGGAAACAAGGATCAAATTCGATCCTTGCCTTCGCAAAATTTTTCGTCAACCGCAGTTTGATTTCAAGTGGTGGAAGCAAAACTTTAGAGGGATTCGAGGCTTGATACTAGTGTTACTTTCGCCGGGAATGAAACATTTCGTTTATATTGCAGTGTTCTGCTCATTCTACAGTTCCACAAGCAAAGAAAACGACAAAATTTGGGGAAGCATATTGAAGTCCGACCAAGAGTAATATGTCTGGAACTTTAAAGTTCAACCTTCTTTTTAAAAATCTATATATTGAATGAAATCTCATTCAGTTCATTTATCTCAATCAAGTGTTACTAGACTAAGTATTTACGATTGTGTATTATGATCAGTATCTCCATGTTCTTACACACAAGCATGCATCCTTCAATGAAAAATGCGTCGCCAATAGCCCTTTGTTGCTCCAGTGCGACGTTAAATAAAAAAATACCAAATAAAATAAAATATAAATAAAAAATGCAGTGATTGAGGCTTGATCACATATTCTCTGTGAATCAGTTACAAAAATCAGTGTTACCACCCATTTAATATAAGTTGTCATAAAAATATCTAGTGTTTTCCATGCTTAAAAGCCCTAATTTTGAAGCCTAGTAAATTTTACATGCCCGATAACAAAAAAATTTGACGTAGTGACATTTTTCAAGGTATATCTGAACTCAGCACTCAACAATCATTTTAAAATTTCAAAATTTATTATTTTTATAAAAATCTTGCAAGTAGTGTTAGTGTGTTAAAAAAATAGTCAATTTTACAGCCATGTGTATTCATTTGAAAGGAAAATTAATGCTTCATGGAAATTTAACTTCAGTAAATAACTTTATGAGTTAAAACTACTAATTTTTTTCGCAAACAAGTTCAAGCTAACTGCTAATTTGAACAAAATCTAATGATATTGTTTCTTAATACCTAACTCAGCATTATATAGATTAGAAGTTAAGAGTAATCTTTGTAGTAATTCCAGACCTGAAATGTGACAAAATCCCTAATAAAAATGGAATAAAAAGTACTTTACCATGCGAGTTTAGAAAATGGAAAAGGCTTTGGTAATTTAAGTAGTAACGCAAGTATAGTTTTCAATGCATTTGGGTGCAGAACTGTTATTAGCTATGTTACTAGTATTTTACGAATTGTTAAGACACTTGTGAATTGAAAGAGCAATAGAAAAAGATAAATAAATGGTGGTTTATTATGAAAATACTGAGACAGATTCGCCTTGGGGGATAAATCTTGAGGTGTGTATGGTATCACAACTATGAGGTACACAGGTGGTTTATCCTCCCTTTCATTTTTATCCTTGCCTATCCCTCTGTCTATATTATTCTATTGAATTTTATAATCTTATGTTTGGAGCAACCTTATCCATCTTTGGATATTTGTCATAAAACCCAAATCAACCAACTGAGATAGATTAATTTTACTTAAATGTCTGTGGGATTTCATTCGGTTTTAAGTTTTCGGTTTTATCTATTAAGATGTATATAATAAATTCTTAATTGTTTATGAAAAGGTTCAAAGGAAATTAAGAAACATGAATAAAACAGATCCGAATGAATAACAATCGACCTTTGAAGCATCTTTCATTTAAGACTTGATTTGAGAAAAGGTAGCTTAATATAAAGATTATACGAATTCTCCCTCAGCATTGAATACTATTTTATTTATAAAATCGAAGAAATATATATGCAAGAAGCATTTCCAAATGACCTTCAATTAAAAATCTAGGAAAACGTTTTAAAAGTGGGAAATTTTTTCAAAAATGAAACTTGATTGTAATTCTTTGCATAACACTAGTTTTTAACTGACTCGACACCTTTTGCTACTTAACAGATTAAAACATCTCCTCTCACGTTGTGGAATTTTCCAAGATATTGTTGGCATGATGTGGAAGTTTGGAGAATGGGGTGCCATATCAGGCATGTCCTCGTCACCTGACCGTGGATCAAAATTACGTGGTGTCCTCGAATCCTTCTTTTCGAGGGTTGATCCCAAGCCGTCGCCAATAAACCGTTGTGTTTCTCCAGTGCGACGTTAGTTAAATACCTACCTACCCAATATATTACTCTTCAGAAAGAGCTTCACTGTTTATAAATTCAACATACAAAATTATTTTTCTTCAAAACTAAATAAAGATTCGTAAAGCGAATCTAAAGTAATTAAGGGATTTAAAAAAAATGAAGCAGATGGAAAACAACTGGTACATTAATGAAATTATGTGTATACGTGAAAGAAAAAAATTTATTTAGAGAACTGGAGAGATCGCACTAAAGACGATCTAATTACCCCTTATATAGTAAACAATGACCATAGAGCGACAAATTAAGACCGCCAAAGAAGTTTAATAAATGGAATATTAGTTATCGTTAGCTTAAAGCAGAAATTCAATTGACGTTTTACTGTACATCTCTGTTTTAAAGACTAACTATTAATTTATCGAGGTTAGTTGGTCAAGACAAATGTTACATGCATTCTGATAGCGCTGTGAACCTTTGAAACATTCCAATGCGACTATTTCTCATCGAAATAAGCATTTAGTGTCTCTGAAAAAACTTATAAATGAATTTCTGCTCTACGTCGACTCAATACTATAGAACCAAAGTGATAAGATATCATAGAAAGGGTCTGATAGTCCTATTGAGGCAAAAAATGAGCGCAGAGCGACAACCTAAACACTCTATAGAAGTTTTAGAAAATTCCTTTGGGGTTTTGTTTGTCTTTTTTTTTTTTTTTTTTTGGGGGGGGGGGGTTTGCCAACGTTTACTTTTTGTTACACTAGCTGGACCAGTCTAACTTAAATTATTATAGACGAAATATAAGTTAAATTGATTGTTTGATGAGTTTGATTTTTGAAATTGTTAACGTTGCTAATACAAGTATCACGTATACAAATAGGGAAGTATTGTAAGAGTAGATCAACCAAATGTTGATTGTGATTGACTGCATTGTGATTTCTCAGAAGAATCAAAATGACCAAGACTTACCTAAAAAAGTAGTCGTAATTACACTGTAGTGATTGGAAGCTGTATAACTTTATTGTTGATCGTACTAGTATCCTATCCATCTGAAAACTTGCCAATTTTCTTCCACAAACTATTATGTCCAGAAGTTTATGCGAATAAGATCACTTATATTAGAAAAAAAAAACGTTCAAAACAAAACACTGAAGAAAATATTTTACCCATATAATTGGGGTAACACTCATTTAAATGAAGTTTAAATTGACAAGTAAAATTAATATATGATTGTATTACTCTCATTCTTTAATGTATGTTTATTACATCTTAGTTGTTATATTATGAAATATCTGAATGTCATTATGATATCAGTATGAGACTTGAAGTGTTCTTAAAATTATATTTAATATCTATCAACTGAATCTGATTTCTGATGGTGCATTTCTCTCTACTGTACCAGTAAATCTTTCATTTTCTGTGTATGTTCATTACTTTGCTACTTTGCGTGTTTGACTCAGTATAGCCAGTTATGGTTCATGAGCCATATATATCAATCATCCGACCAAAGATCTATTCATAACAAAAATACTGATAATCTGTTACACGATTTAAATAAAAATATATTATAAAATTGCAAATTTCTAAGCTTTTTTAATAGATTTGGTGCCTGGATGGATACAGGTAAAAGCATAATATTTTAGTACATTTAATTCGTCCATTTGATTGTGTTTTGAACATAAAATCTTAGTTTTAGTTTATCTAGTTCTCTAAGGAGTTACAAACTATCTCTTAACATATGTGCTCAATGCCGTATTACAAACTTAAATATGTAATTATTACACGATATAATTAATAAATCGAATATAGGAAAGGAATATTTAAAGGTGAAGTTTTTCAATGTCGGTAATGGCATCTATTTGAATACAAGGTCACTTTTCAACTTTAAATGATAAAATATCCTTAGTTAAAATATCAAGATTATCCTTAGTTAAATTTTATAGAAATAAGTGATTACAGACATATATACTGTTACAAATTCCTAAAAAGCATTTATGAATTTTTTAACCTAATATTATTCAATTCTCAGGTCAAATATTTTGTGTTCTGTGATGTACGTATGGTTCTACATTAATTTTTTATTTTACGAAAATCTATATTTCCCCCAATTATTTAAATTGTTTTTTTACAATATCCTAAAATGGATGAAACAAATGTTTACCAAACATGTATGTCCAGTTACATAGGTATTTGAGAAACATGCGAATCTTTTCGAATACATTCTAATACTCTGTTTAATCGAAATTAATTTGAATTACACAATTTCCGCATCTGATTGGTCCTTGCAAAACGGAAATAAAAGCGGAACTTAAGTGGAAAGTTTTATTAAATCAATTATTCGAAAGCGAAGAACGTTTTTTAAGCTTGTTTTGAGCACTAGCTATTATGAGCTGCGCATGCATTAATTATCACAGCTAATGACTTTATGTGGTCAGTAAGCTAGTCAATGAAGCACAGTAAGCTACTCTACCGGTAGTCTAGTACACTACATGCCATCCTGTGCCGTTAAGCATTAGCTGCAAAATCATTATTTTGCACCTGTTCGCTGTTCTCCCAATAAACTCCACACTAAACGAGCCAACTTGCCTATCCCCTCCAACTTCATAAATTAACCCTAGATATTGGGTTGCAAATATTTAAAGTGCAATTTTAAGTATTTTTGTTACAAAAACTAAAGACACAGCAATTGATATGTATGAGTACTGTTAGGGGACAAACAACTGAATGGTAACTTCTTGAATACCATTTTTCGATATTTTGAACTCAAGGCTGTTCATTTATTCATCGACTCTAAATTTCACATCGATATCATAATCGAAACACATTTTACAAATATTTTGTGGGTAGGCCTGAAGATCTTCATAATTTGCATTGGTTCAATACTTCACATGCAGTTTTCTTAGTTTTGTATTTTTCATACCTTTAAACAAATAGCAGTTTTATAACTAACAAGACAACTGAATGCTTTGGATTTGTAAATATTTATTTAAAAATTATGGGTGTTTGTTTATTGTATTTAAGTATTTAGAAAATATTTTAAGTTTTGAAACCCATGAAAACATCTAAAAAAGTGCTATTGATTGCATGAGGGGTTCAAACGCATCTATCCTTTCTGTCTACCTTGCATGACGTCTAACCATCTTGACCCATCGAATCTCCAAGGATTCCTTCAACTAATCGGTGTGGTTTTTAAGTCTTCGTAAGTGTGCAGTGGGGTAAAATCTTGTGATGCTTTGAGGATTCATTTAATTAAAACCCAAAGGTATTCAAATGAAAATTAAATCCAAGTTGTGTTTTCCAAGCTTTTAAAATACTTTAAACTCATGTTTAAAAATTCATCTTTTAAAATTAAAAATTAAAATGAACATTTTGGAAAATGAAAAATATATTTGTCTCCAGTAGCATGAAACTGAAGTTAAAACTTTTTTGGTACCATCATAATTCAAAATAATTAATCACGGTGGTCTACCCTTATAAATCTGTATTGGAAGGTAAATAAATTCTATATGTGCACATAGTCAATGGAATTCAGGTGTTAGCAATACCATTGAAACAATTTATTATTTAGACTGAATTCCTGCCTGAGTGTTTTGCTCTCTTCTCAGTCAGAAAAACTTTCCTTGTGTTTGCCTATTTATTGGACGTTGTCTGTCTTTATTTGACGCAGCTTGGCCAAACATGGCCCTTGCGCCAAAAGGCCCAAAGCGAACCAACATTTTATTTAGAATGAAGTTTCCTCAGTGAAGTGCTATAGGCCTGAGAAATATATCTGTATTGGAAGGTAAATAAATTATATCTGTGCACGTAGTCTATGGAATTCAGGTGTTAGCAATACCATTGAAACAATTTATTATTTTGACTGAATTACTGCTGGGGTATTTTTCTCTCTTCTGGTTCAGAAAAACTTTCCTCGTGTTTGTCCATTTATTGGAGGTTGTGTGCCTTTATTTGACTCAGCTTGGACAAACATGGCCTTTGTGCCACAAGACCCAAAGCAAACCAACATTTTATTTAGAATGAAGTTTCCTCTGTTAAGTGCTATGGGCCTGCGAAATTCAATCGTCTCAATAATATCGTCACAGACCGTCGCCTCGAGTTAGTAGCCTTTTGAATTGTTTTCGAAACTTTACTTGAAATATGATTGCAACACACCGATAACCAATGCTCTTGGTTTGCAGAAAAACAGATCACTCACGAATACGTTGAATATGGTAGATTTGTATCGAGAAAATTGCCGAAAAGTTGACGTTGCACTAAGCAATAAGAGTATTTGGATTAGAGAAAAGAGTGTTTTGTACATGTGGTTCAGCTATTTCTAAATTTCTCATAGTTTACAAATTTATAACTCATTTTAAAATTTACAATCGTGACTAACTTAATTTTGAACCTTCAACCTTCACATAAAGCTGAAAGGATGGAATATGGTTTGCTTGAAAAACCAAATTAGATATTTGTTTTTTATGAAACAAAATATTGTTTTTAATTCAAGTAATTAAATTAAAATAAATTTTGTTAGTGATTAACTTTTTTATTTTAATATGCCTTTTTAATATTACCATGTGTAGTATTATGTTTATGTACTTTTTACTAGCAAAATAGTTTGTATAATTGTTTTTTTACACCATTTGACTGAATTGTCAATAACTAGCTTCCCTTGGTTATAGCGTGATTCAGTAAGACAAACTGAAGTATAAGTTAGCTTAAATCTAAAAGCAATCATACAATTTGCTTGCCGTGTAGTACAGAAAGCAAGTTATTGCCTGAGTTAAAGAACGTTGCCGGTTGTCAATACACTTAATTTGCATCAGAAAGTCCATAGAAGGTGGTCAATTACACAGTGCTCCATACAGAATACTTTATAGATATGTGTACTTTTAATAACTCTGCAAACACATGAAACTACGTAATATGTTATTAAATTAGTAAAACGTTTAACAATTATGATGCCTGAAACCATAAAAACTGAGTAAAGTAGGATGTAATATAGTTCAGGATATTTCCAGGATATTGTCAATTTATGTTTCTTGTTTTAGTTTACCACGAAATCCTCTGTTGTGTTCTTCCAATATCCGCTTATTGAATGCAATACATTTAAATTTGTCGCATTGAAAGGTTACATTGTTCGTTCTTGAAGTCATGTGTGCGTGTAAAACAATGTTGTAAACATTATCGTATGACTTGTTCTTTGGGTTTAAAAAATAAGTTTCATTATGTGAAAGTAATTTTTCAGCTAAGGTATATCTCGAATATGTATTTCTACGAAAAAGATCGAGTTTTCTAAATTTAGAATTCAGTTTGAAACTTGAATGATAGTAGTTATTCAAATTACATTCAGTGAATATGACATCACTATTACGTAGAACCCAACTTCACATAGTTTCTTATTATTACCACGTAATATTTATGATTAAAATAAACTTTCTATCTGCTGTATACAAATTCATAAAATATTAAAATAATTGTAAATATGTAAATATTTATCCTTAGTCTAGACTAAACTGGGTGTCAATGTATTTAAAGTGAAGTAAAACTGTTTATACCAGTGTGATTTATAAAAACAAGCCGTATTTAATCTCACGTTGTTTCTAAAATAAATGTTGGGCAAAAAATTATTCTAAAATAAATGCAAGAAGTATCTTACAACCTATTTTATCAAGTTGTTTTCTATATAACTGGGTCAGGCAAAATATATGTAGTTATAGCTTTAGTGTGCATTCCTTTCATACTTTTAAGCTTAAAAACGTTCGTTTATCCAGTTAATTTTATGAGTGCTAAGTAAAAAATGTATTATTTTTTGCTTATACGACTTCATAGGCTTAACAGGAACTTATCTTCGAGAGAGTCAGAACAATTTGAGGATGAAAAATACATTAAAGTGAATAAAAACAGAAATAGTTTTTAAAGAATTCCTACTTTTCGATAAAAATGGAGACGAATGGCTATGTTAGTGAAGTAACCCTTTACCATACCGTATAGTCTAGTTACAATGCTGCTCACTGACTATTTACTATTGTTTAAGAGGTAAAAAACACTTGTATTAAAATATATGCTGTCTCGCAAGTATTAAAGAATTAGCGACTGTAATTAGCAATGAATACACATTTTTTAGTTTGAATTCATATTCAGACTCATCGAATGTAAATTAAATTATATATTTTGAAAGTAATTTTGCACTTGCTATTGAAAGGTAGTCTGTATGCCGATTTCGATATTTCTCTTCTCTTTTGAAGTATTGTTAAAAATGTAGAATACTTTTGAAATTCAGAGATCTCACATTAAGTAACGAAATCGAATAGCTATAAAAATTGAACGTTTTTATGAACACCTACAAAGTAAGTCAATAAGTAATTCAAACTAATTATACTTGAGCAATAGGATTGTATGAGGGAAAGTATTGGATTAAGTTGTGTCGTAGTAATGAATTTATGTATATTTCCCTATACGTTGTCAACCTTTGTCAACATCACTCAGATTTTATTTTTCAGTTTTTTTTCAATGATATATTCGTCGAACAAATATTTACACAAATCAGACTACAAGAAAAATGTATTTGTCTACAGATATTTTTCAGGCGTCAACATTTAAATATATTAAATATTACAAAGGTGCCTGCTTACAATTTCTTAATTCTGAATTCAATAATTTGATAAGCTTCAAGTGGTATACGTAATGTTTGAATTGATGAAAATGTAATGTTTTGTTAACTCCACTGTAAAATATCAATTGCATGTCTCTAAGTAACTTGAATTTTTTGTTAAGTTTATGAACTTAAACAAAAATTGAAAAATAAAAATTTTGGAAGTGATGTGTATTATTTTTGAAAACGCTCTTTAAGAAATTAAAGAAGGTAGTGGTCAATGACGACAGATTAGAAGTTGAAGCTTAAGATTTGACAGGGTCTCAAGCTTTTTTGAAGTAGTTTGTATTAGTACGCCCTTAACGAATCATATGTTATTTCTTTTCTTTATATATTTTATGTTCACGATTTTCTCCGATGGATACGATTCAATATAATAGTTGCCGATATTGTGGAAGGTAAGATTTTATACATTAAAAAGAAAATGAAAAAAAAAATGTAGAGCTAAGAAGTTAATACCAAATTAATTAGATTAACCAATAGTTTTGCAGAAAATGTTACATTTTACACTTGAGCTAAGGTTTTACTTTGTGGCAATAATTAGCAGATTAAATGTTCGTATGTTAGCATTGTTTGTAGACTTAAAAATTAATAATTATGGCTTAGATTTTTTTTTTTAATGAAGCAATGAGCTGTAATCAGGCATTTTATTTGTTCCGTATAATCTTATAATTTAGTTCAATCAATAGCATTCTATAAAAATTTTGTAGCGTTTGCTAGAAAAATAGAATGATAAAAAATGGTTTAACACTAAACATTTCAAAATTCAGTCATGGATCTGATTTGGTCATTCAATGTTATTCGATCAGAAAATAATTTTAATATATGTTTTATATTACGCGAATCAATTCTCATCTTGTAATGCCCTGTAAAAGTTTCAATTTTGACAGCACATTTTCTGTTACTTAAGGTTTACGTACTACGTTACCTGACTACGTTGAAAAGTCAATTTTTGATAAGTTTCATATTTAATTTTATTCCATACCATTATTTAAACTTTTTCCTTTACAAAACTGTTTTGTTTTTGTACAGTGAAGAGAAAAGGATATTAAGCAAGTTGAATTGATCTTGGCAGCTGTTTTGTAAAGTTCGTTTTTGTAATTCGTTTTCAAATCTGTAAATGCTTTTTTTTCTCTGATTGTGATTTTAAGCAAAAAATGCATGAGAAACGCGATAGCTAAAAATGAACTGTATATTTTTTAATGAAATTTGGTGTTCTGATTCTAAATTTCTTTTAACTCAACTAAGACATAAGAGTTATCTCGAAAATAAAACATTTTAGAGAGATTTCAGTGTTAACGCGAAAGGAAAAATTTCAAAGCTTCATGTGTTTTTTTCTACATTATTCCCAATATCTTATGAGTGAAAAGAAATATTACATATATTTTAGTTCAAACTCTATCTTGTGTATTTAGGATACTTTATGCACATTTTTAGGCAAATGTACTCATAAGGTTTGTAGTTATAATGTTTTTCGGCAACGTCATTTTTTATCTAAATTTTCCAATTTTTCAGTAAATTATGATCATTTTTGTTTTACTATGTGTTTTAAGTTGTTTTACTTTTAAAACAAATAGTACCATATGAATACTTAAAAAAAGAGGACTCCGCATGTAGTCTGATATCTTAAATTGGCAGAGCTCTTTTAAAGCTAAATCTCAAAGCCTTATACCTACAATAATTAGTGGATGTATTGCATATAAGCTTCGAATGCCGTTTGACAAATGCCCCGATTGATTCCATCTGAAAATCCCCAACGTCACTTTTATTAATGGTGGAATTCCTGAAGAAAAAAGTTGACTTTGAGGACGGAAATTGCAGTTTGGCATACTTTTCTGCCAACGATAGAGTTTTTCCAAACTTTGCAGCGTTGAACTACATTGAGCGCGCAAACCCTTTCCACTGGTTTACCGTTTTCCCTGACCCATTGTTGATGCGAGAGGAATCCAAACTGGGTCACTGTATGATTCATGCCCGCTATAGGAGGGAGAACCCTTTCTATAGGATCACCACCTGGACTATCAACCCTTTCATCTTCCTACTGGCCCCGATAGCGCACCCCTTGCTCTGCGTCGGACCGTTAGCACACATTTCCGTTTTTCGACTCCCGCAGCAGGCACGCAGCGATAGGAGGTCACACCAAGATCGGACTTCGCTTTTTTATTTGCATGAACTTTGAATTTCCGCCGCCACATAATAGAATTTAAGTAGGTTAGTCAAAAAATCTCAAAACATTCTGCTACATCCGGCCTTCAAGAAGAAATAATCGAATTTTCAATTTGAGAAGAAACCTACTTTTAAATGAAGAGGCCCGTATAGTTTTTGCAAAGATAATTGTCAAGTTTGGCCGAGTTGGGCAATATGAATGCGGAATAGACGAAAAGATGGTTCCGGACTTTATGGAATATCCGATGCAGCCCTGATGCTGTGCCCATCAAGTTCCAAGTGTCCTAGAAAATTGATTCCTGAAGTAAAATAAAAACGTCGAAGCGCTCTTTGTACTGTTGTATTGTGATCCCCAATTTTGCCGTTGCTCGAGTTCCCCATAAAATAGAAGCTGTCCCCAATAAAAATAAGCAGATTCTGCTTCGCAAAAGCATGACAGAAAGTAAGACAATTTGGAATTCGTCCAGTTTTAAAGAATGGGATGCTTTTGAAAGCAGATGTCTCTTCAAAAGTTTATATTCGAAAGCGATGAATTATTTCTGGTTTTCGCAGTAAAATGTGTCATTTGAATTTATGACTTTTGTTTTATTTATTCGATTGTACAAGGAAATGCAAAATATATGCATCGTTACATTTCGAGTCCTCGTGAGACAGTCTTCTCAATTAGGGCTGCTTTGGGAAGCACTAGAAATATTAGTTTCGTGGTCAGAGGATCCGAGTTTTTCTAGAATAAACCATTTTAATTTTTAAATGACCATAATTTTATGAACAAGAACTCGTTCAGATAACTGTTGTGAGTAATTGATCTCGAGGTCGTCTCATATCTTCAACTACTATAACTTTTTTAATTATAGTGATTAGAATTAGTGGAAATCTGAATAGGCCTTGATAAATGAGATATCTCGTCATCATCAAAAAATGAAAATAAAAAATGGGTATCATCTTAATGTCGAAATATCTCGTCATAATCAATAAATGAAATGATCTCGTCGTAAAAAAATATCTCGTCATTAGCAATGGTTAGATCTTGATGACGAAATATCTCCTCATTAGCAAAAGTAGGTAGATCATGACTAAATACCCGTCATTCAAACAAAATTCATTAGATCTGGATGACGAAATATCTCGTCATAATCGAAAAATGAAATGATCTCGTCGTAAAAAAAATATCTCGTCATTAGCAATGGTTAGATCTTGATGACGAAATATCTCCTCATTAGCAAAATTAGGTAGATCATGACTAAATACCCGTCATTGAAAAAAAATTCATTAGATCTGGATGACGAAATATCTCGCCATTAGCAAAATTGGTTAGACCTTTATAACGAAATATCTCGTCATTAGCAAAATTGGTTAGATCTCGGTAACGAAACGTCTCATCATTAGCAAAATTGACGCATAACCTCGCCGAAACCACTTGTAGGATAAGTTCATTCCATTTCCTTTTTTTTTGGTATGAACTAAGTCAACCGCATTTTAGCACTTGATTAATCAAATGTATTGCTATTGAAAATACTTACTAAATTTGAAATGAAATCACGGTGTATTGAAATGTTCTATCTCTTAAAAAGCCATGCACACCCCAGAATGATCTTTAAATTGCTTATTCTTTGTGTGACGCTTTCTTCCCGACTAGTGCAGGAGACTGATACTATGTGGTGGTTTTTGAGGGAAGGGATTTGTTTTTGATGCCATGCGAGCCACCGGATGTGCTTCGATGGAGTTTGCGTGGCAGGGGCTTGTTTTTCATGGCGCCAGCGATCGGAAATTCGGAACTCTCCGAACCAAGTTGTAAAATTAATTCTGCGTTGGAGCGTCAGCCCTCAAGTATAATGTCGAAGGTGTTCTTTGGTGGGGGAGGGGGTTGTTTGGGGCATTGTAAAGGGGTTGGAGGGTAAAGATGGCGATTGCGTGCCCGAACAAGTCGTTTTGCCGGTTGTTTTGCATGCGGCGCGCGTGTTCGCTGCGATCAATTTGCGAAGCGATCTTTGGGTTCTTTCTTCGATTGATGAGCGCTTCGGTGGCGGCAGGGGGGCGTGCGGCGTGGGCGGAAGGATTCCAAGACGAGCGAGCGGATTGGACGAGAAACGTGAATTAATGACTTTAGGAAGGGCTAGAGAAATAAAAGGCAGCCCTCGATTGGCCGAGTGGCGCGGAGATATTCGAAGAAAGAAGTGGAAAAAGAGAATTCGGCGTAAAACGCGAGTATGCTAATGACCCTTGTTCGGGCGGAGAACTTGGAGCAGACTTTTATTTTCTAGGGCCGTGTTAACGAAGCGCGCTTTTCTTCTTTCGTCCGCCACTAGTTTGTTAATTAAGCGCACTGGAAAGAATTTCGTTGACATGTTCCAAAGAATCGGGAGCAGCGAGCAAAATTTGTTATTTCAGTTCGTTTGCCATCAAAAATTTTTCTTATCAGGTTCGGATGCATCGTTTCATGTATGAATAATGAGACTTGTTCGAGAAAATATGCACTTGCCAGAAGGAATTTATTTATACAAGCGCTTAATTGCGCTTGCTGCCCGGGCAGAGATGGAATCGAACCTCCGCTCCTCGATATTTTTAATTCCCGGCCATTTTGTTTTGGGGCGCTAATTAAAAAAACATAACAATAATAATTCAGATATCGCTCTTCTACATCATTATGCAAATTGAATAATGCGCTAAGTAAGAGGACGGACTAACTATTGTTACTTCGAGTAATTAATCGCTAAAAAGGTTTTGTAATTAGAGAAAGGTAGAGCGGGTAAACAAACTTTATGGAATTATGGACAAATGAAACGGAAACTTTAATTGATTTCGACTCAGCTGTTAATTTATAAATTTCGGGAGAGCTTAAGTAACACAATAAAAGAATTTCCTTCTTTGCAAAAGGATTTAGCTGTAGAATCCTGGTCAAAGAAAAAAAAAGAAAAGCGGTAGCTTTCAAAAATATTTAATTGTCATTCGAAATTCCAAAAAATATTGTTAAACTTCACTTAACGCCCTCACTTTTTAAGGTTCTTGCAAATTACGCAATTAGTATTCATAAGTTCCAAATATATATGCCTCTTATAAAAATCAAAACGGATGGTTGTAAAACATTTCCCAAGAACAAAAATATTTTATTTTTGGAACTACATTATTTATACTTAGGATTTATATCGTTTTTATAGTAAATTTACAAGAAATTTCAAGAGAAAATATCTGCTTATTGAAACGTGTGCAATCATTTCTAAGTTTATTCTAGTTTCTATCCTATAGGATTGTGTTGTTTTATATAAACATCTACCATCATAAGAGCTTTTGTTATAGAAACGTAAATTAGTCAAAGGAATTAGTCTACATATATTAACTCTTCTCCAAGCACTAATAACTCTAGAATTTTATTTATAAATGAATACGCTGACAAAGTTAATGTATCCAATATAATATTCAATCCAAATAGTAATCGTATATGTATCGAACAGACATTATTTTTAAGTCAACTTTGAATCTGATTTAGATACGGACAGTGCTATTATAATCATGTTTTGTAACAGGCACACTTTTTCTAACTGTGTTGCTTATTCATACTAGTCTAGCTACCTGGAAGACAAAGTCCAGCAAGTCATTCATCTTCAAGCCGACCAACCGGTATAGTGATTAAGGCGTTAGCCTCTAGATCGGCAGGTTCCTGGTTCGAATCCGGGTCCGGGCATGGATGTTTGTAAGCGTATGGTATAGAGGCGGCTGGTGCACCTTAAATATGTCGTGGCCAAAAGTCCTCACGTTGGGTTGGTGTGGAAGTTTGGAGAGTGGGGTGCCAGCTCAGGTGTTGCTTCGTCATCTGACCGTGGTTCAAAATTACGAGTTTTTGTCCTCGGATCTTTCCATTAAGGGACTGATCCCGGACTGTCGTCAATAGCCCGTTGTGTTGCTCTAGTACGATGCTAACTAAAATTACCATTACCATTCGTCTTCAAAGAAACTATTATGTGTGTTGTTATGATTCGATAATTATTCGTTGAAATATTATATCTTATACAGAATATGCCTACACATTATTTACACAGAATATGCCAACACATTATTTACACTTAAAAAATGTATGCGCTGTGCCAAATGGAATATGTTTTCATTTATAATAACTTTTGATTGCGTAGTTGTTTCTCAAATTTTTATAATACTTAAATTGTAACATGATTTTATCACAATTGTAACATCAGCTTTGAGGTAATAAAAGAACCTCAGCCTATGGAGGGATTTTAATTTATGATGGATACACGTGTCCTATTTCAACTAAGTAAAGTTTTCTCAGAAATTTAGATTGCAAGTAATCCAATTTGTGATTTAGAAACGTCTGTATATATTGTTATATTTTGAAAAAGCTATGATTATGAATAGTTAACATGTATATTGCCAGCCTTAGAGGAAAACTCGCCCAGTTCAGTTTTTAGGAAGTGCGTTTTCTGACACTGAAATACTAGTTTTCATGATGATGAACGACATTACCAAAATGCTTAGAATTTCTATTTTTGACCTAAAAACTAATGATTAGTCTTAAAACGCCTGAACTGTAACATTTTTTTACTGTTAATTTCTGCTCTAAGTAGACGATACCTTAAGTCTGAAGAGTTACATCGTATGAAATTTTGTAGCATACATACTTTAATACCATTTAAACGCGAAAATTATTTTTAGAAGACACATGTAAACAAAGATTTAATTCAACAACTCGTGAATTAGTATAACTCGCATCTTATACTTTGTTAATCAGATGAATTTAAGTAAGCTATGAAACATTTTAAGAAATCCTTTCACGTAGAAAAATTATGCATATAGACAGAAGAATTTAAATTACAGCATGATTTATATAAGCATGACTAAACTTGTCAATCGTGTTTCAGAAATACTTCCTACATTGCAAAAATTGCTGCTAGTATATACAGCAGTGTCACTATATATCCAAACAGTTATAGCTTTGAAACTAAGTAAATAACTTACGATGTTTTAATATGTCACGGGATACATATACAAGGAGATTCAAAAGTAGGTACATAGAGTATATTTTTGATGGGATAGTGGTAATAAATTATGACATCAAAGTACATTTAGTATGAAAATTACTGTACCTAAATATGGTCCCCCTGTATTAATAACTGGAAAATTTATTAAAAAATTCTTCAATTAAATAACGTAGTAAGTAATAATATTAAGTAAACATAGATACTCCGTATACCTAAGTATTACTGTAATTTTGGTCAAACCCGTATTAATTACTTCACCTAACATTCTTCAATTTGAAAATTTAAGGGAAAATTTATGTGAAAGGTACAGTAAATAAGAAGGACCAGTGCTTTAATGCGTTTTCTATTTTATCAATTAAAGCTATAAAAAATATTAAGAATTGAAAGTTATGCCACTCTTTTGATTTGTACTGACTATGGATGACAGAATGTTATGCAACTGCTCACTATATGTATTTACGTTAGTGTATGTTGCTTTTTTCATACACAAAATTTCTGTGCAAATTTTCTATTTTATTAGGTTGTGGGTGCATGTATACAGTACATAGAATTATTTAGTGCCAAATTCTGCTTTTTAAACATGCTTCAGATATCAGACAGTTTTTTTTACGTGAAAGTGTCAGAAACTTGTTTCATTGAAGATACAAATTTTTAAAAAACATGACATGACAAAAACTTGCACCTAGTCTTTTACTATCTTTGTACTCATTAGAGCCCATTAAAGATGTTTTATAGATTTTATAAAAGTTCATATATATTTCTACAGAATCAATTGTTGAATACAGCATGGGAAATTTTGGTTTAAATTTTTGAAATTGAGAAAAATCAGGTGTCTATATTGGGAACTCAAGAGGAAATATACGAGATAACATAATCATACTTTCCATATTTATATTTATAAGCTATTTCCTTAAACCAAAGAAAATAATATAAACATAAATGCTCAATTCTTAAATTATACAAGCTAGTATACTAACATTTGAGATAAATATAATGGGAGTTAATTTTAAATAAGTCTAATCTTTTTTAAATTTCTATGCCTCGTGAATCGAAATAGAAAGTTTCAAGTTTTGATCTTGAAGAATGCCATTAAGTACTTTTCTTAAGTGTCGACTTAAGTTAATAATATCGTTACAATATATTTTTACAATTGTTAATCATAGATTACCCCAAAATCTTAAATATTCAATGCTTAAATAGTTTATACAAAGCTTCGTAACTCACAAATAATATTTCTTAAATCTGACTACAAAGACACAATAACTGGAATGCCATTGAGTACCAAAATATTAAGCAATCAAGCATTTAAAACTATTTAACTCCTTTGATTATGTGTAGATCTCTCTTCTGTGTGAATAAAACTTTTCTTGTGTGTATGTCCATTACTTGATGTTTGTCTTGTATTTGACTTAGCATGGTCAAATATAGTGTCTCCCCTTGCGCCAAAAAAAAACCCATACCAACCAACCTTTGAGTACGTAGTTCCGTACTTTATTTTAGTCTTTTTCAAATTTACACTTGAAAATCACTAAATAGCTTTCTATCTAATAAGCCAGCTTTCTCAGATTTTTTTTTCACACTACCCTTGTTAAATTAAAGAAGATGAATATTTTTTCTATAAGGAATATGTAGTAAGCATTTTAATATGTGTTGATGGTGAAGATTTTCATTTAATCAAATAAATCACAATATCTAACTAAAACGTCCGAATATGTCACTACGAGTATCAATGTGGTTTTGTATTTCGCTGATACAAACCAATAGTTTAAAAATCGGATATGTTGTTGAAATTAATGTAAAGGTCTCTTCGGGTTCATAGACCTATAGCTTCTGATAGCAATACAATGTATTTTTTTAAATTTGGGACACTAAGTAGCATCAAGATTCGTTTGTAGAGTAACCTGTATATGTTCCCATAATGTATAGCTGATTAAAAGAACAAATGCACTCAAGAAATATATTGGGAATAATATTACAGAAACGGTTAAATTAACTCGATGCCATAATCAAATGGCACCCCAGTACTTCTGGTCAAGTATTCTCTCAAAACATTTGCTATTTGTTCGCCTGGGTTTTCTTGTCTTCAACTGCAAAGAATAACTTGTATCATGAGGTACTATAGTTTCCAAGGATTGCGGGAAAATTCCAGTGAGATTACTTTAAAGTTAATTTTACAGGAGAGTTAAAGCTTAAAGTTTTTTAGGCAGTTTTTCATCTAAATTTGAAATGAGTTGAATTCTGTCTTTATTAAAAAATGGTAGCACAATTTTAATTTTAATTTTTAAGGGTTTTTCGGGTTTAATGGAAGTTATTGTTATACTTCAAGATTAAATTTTCATATTGAGTACATTTCTTTCGAGAAGGTTTGGTATTTAATTTAATTATTTAATTTTTAATAGTTTTAAAATCAAAATATTATTTAAACATATCGATTAGTTAAATAATTAAGTTTGATTTATTCTAAGTTGTAATAAATTTATAAAAACCTCTATTTTCAACCTATACAGATCAATTCTTACTCGTAAACTAGTGGCACTCTTAAGAAATGTTATACACTCAAGTCTAAAATTAAAGAATAAAATGTTTGTAAGCTTTTATACCCCAATAGTACTAATAAAACATTCATTCAGCAAATAAAATAACGAAAAAAACTTAATAAAATTATTACAGTATTTACTCAAATTCAACCAGAAATTATGGCGCAATTTTTTGTTAGAAATAGAGAAAGAGCTTATTCACTGATTAATGTGAGTTACCATTTTAAGTTTAGAGGTAAACTCTAAACTTCCCGTTTTTATAGTATAAAGAACAATACCATTTGAAGAAAAGTATCTTGGTATATTTGACGTAATTCGCTTTCCTAGTGTACCCACACTTGATCCATCCAATTCGTATTTAGAAATTCTACTGCATATTTTCACTCCAGGAAAAGCCATACATAAAATGTACCTGTTAAGGTAAAACAATATAGTCGATGAATAGATTCGGAGTTATGGCATATTTGCCAGCTTTAACTAGCGAATTTTACAACACGAGGTTTCATTAACTTGAGGTTTCGTCTCTACCTTCCTTTATACTACACAATTGAAAATTCTGAGCGATGTGGTTAATGCGATCCACATTAAACATCGCATCCCGGCTGCAATGCCATGACTAAAATTAATTGTCTGGAAATACTAAATGGCATGCTGCTACAACTGCTCTACTGAAGCCTCAACTGCCCTCTATTGCAACTAGCTATGACAGTTTTGTTCACGCAGAAGCATGTATTTAGTCTTTCTACACATAGTTCCTTTTTTAAGTGATGGGGTGTGATATTTTACATAATACTACCTACAAACGGATCCCTTTCTCTGATGTTATGAAGATTGTAACGGGTTCTTCATTCTTAGAATCGTTCGACGAAAAAATCCTTATGTAAACTGAATCTGGCTGACTTTATCAGTGATTCGAACACTTTTCTATTCAATGAGCACTGTTTCGCTCTACTCCTCGTGCAGCAAATGAAGAACATGGGGTGATAAAACCAATCGGATAAAACTGACATTCAAGTTTGCAAAGATGAGATGACACGGCTATACGGCTGACACAAGGACATGTCGGGCATAGTTTCTGATAAACAGCAGTTAAATAGGCTGTAGATAGTTTATAAATCTTATACCTGAAGATTTGAGCATCGTGTAGGTAATACAAGATATCTGTCCTGTTGAGGGATTGACTCTTGTGACATTATTTCTTGGTGTCAAATGTCCTGATATCTACCAAACTCTGAAACTTCGAAAGTCTGAAGAGGTCATTTGGTTAATATATTCTTGGCTCTGAAGATCGCATATAAGACTTCCTTACTTAGAATTCAAATTTCAAAAAAGATCCGCTTGGTGTCTATTCTATGTTAAGCTTCTGGTAGACAATGGAAGCCTCATGAGACATTTAAGTAATGGGCAAGGTATTTAGAACTCCAAGTAATTTCGATGAGATATCTCGTCACACCAATATCTGAACAACTTTGCTAATGATGAGACAGCGTCAATTTTTTTGATGATGACGACATCAAGACATGGTCCGTTTTCTTCTAACGACGAGATATCTTGAACATCAAAATCTGCTAGTGGTTTTGCTAATGACGAGATACCTCGTCAAGGACAAACACTAAAAGTATTAAAGTACATAACCTGTATTTACTGAGGACACTAGTGCACCGATTTCTACAGCGCTATACATTAAATGTATGCTGTTTAATCAATTTCAGTCTTCACCTTACATTAATAAAGCGATTTTTCCCATTTTTACACCAATCTAATACTCTGCATTAGCAACATATTTTGCAGGTATGTGCAAAAGATTTGAATAACATTAAGTAAAATTGCTTCTGGATAAACTATCATACCTTACAATTCGCACTCTCCTTCCAGAAAACGTTATTCAAAATAAAGTTCAGTCTTATTCAAAATAATTTCAACGGTTTGCTTTTTGAAGATGGGTCATGTTTTCAGACCCTGCTGCTATATGCATGCAAATGATTAATAATGGGATTTTGTTCACTTTCGTAAATAATTAAGGTTTTCCATCGAAACAGCAAATGAACTTTGTCCTCGACATACGTTCGACTGTCCTGCTTCTGTATTGTTAGTTAGAAAGCTTTCGAACACAACACATGGAGATTAATAGTCTTTTTTGTTTTGAGTTCAGTTCGTTAAACACTCAGAAGTGTAAAATAACACATTTATGCTAATTGAAATTGTAAAGGTTTATGGTGAATCCAAAACCCACTCGAATTTCCACGATACAGGCTTATTGATTAAATGCAGACAAACATTTTATTTGTATTCAGAGGCTGGAACAATGGCACATTTGTTTGTGGAGAGTGGGGAGTTTCACACAATGGCCAAATACCTTCACAAAATACAAGCGCTTGTTTTCTTTTTAACCTTACTAAAGCAGATTAATTTATAGTTCCCAACCTTTAAAAATTTCCCGAGGGCTTAGATATAGTGAAGAATATGCAGTTGCTCAAATGCGAAATGTGATTATTAAATCAATGGCAAAGTGCTTTCTTACAGTTCTGCAACCGTATAAAGGCTTCATTCCGACTGGTTTGCAGTGTTTTATTACCTGCCTAGCGTTGTCTGTTGTCTTTGAAATTCCTTATAAAAAGCAAAAGAACTTTTATACCTCAGCCTTGAATGTTAGAAAACGCATCAAACCGATTAACTTTTGACTGGGCTGGTAAATGTGCAAATAAATATAATTTTATTTTGAAGCTGCAGATCTCACGAATCATACTGTACCGTTTGTTTCGATCAATCGAGATATCGTGTAAAAAATATCATGGAAACTGAAATCTCTGAGTCCCGGCCTTAATTGAAAGAATGTACATAAATCTGGTTGAATTTAACAATAAATTAACGTATTATCACGCATTAGCGTATTTTTGTCACTTAAAAAGTCATATAGATAGTCGACTTAGAGCAGAAACTCATTAACTGACAAAATAAATTTTTACTGTACAGAGTTTAACTGAAAGACTACTAATTTTTAGGACACAAAATAAGAATTATCAGCTCTGATAGTGTAAATATTTAAAACATATTGCAACAAGATTTCTTATCATGACGAAAATAAGCATTTAATGCCTCCGAAAAAATGTCAGTTTCTGCTCTAAACCGACGATATATGATTGGCATAATTCATGAGTGATATGGAGACTAAGATCACATTATTGTATGTAATAACAATTCTCTTGTTCGCAAAATTAGTGGTTTAAATTAATTTAAAATTCATATGCACAGGTGTGCATCTGGACTTGATTAAACAATGCTTTACTAGTAAATATAGAGGAAAACTGAAATACGATGCTTAGAATTTAAAAGATCTTAAGTAGTTGACTGCCATTGTGTATCTGAGTAAACTTATCTGATACACACACACTCACTAAATTTGAGAACTTAAATTTAACTTTTCAACTAACGGTTTTGTTCTTTTGAACTAAGCCTGGTACCCAGGTATTAATCCACTCATCGAAATTACCCACAAAATACCAAGTGATCAAGCTACTTTTGTCCTGTATGTTCAACTTGAAGCTTTGTATGTGGAAAATTATTTTATGTATACCAGTTAAAACGTTTTATGTATTCATTAAATATTGATTATTTTGTATTATTTTTGTGAATAAATATTCTGTTCCGTAAAGTTATGACTTTCTTTTACTGATTTTAGACACCCGTAAACTATCTTTACTGGTAGAATCTATTCGGTAAGAGTGGAAAGATTTCAATTTAGAGTTAATTTGTATGAAACAACTACCAACAACGATTTAACTCGTAATTGACAGTCGGCATGTTAAGTGTATCTCCTGAAAGTTAATGGGTTTCAAATATTTATATTAATTAACATCGATTTCTTGCACACAAAACTGATTGCTTTGTAAAAAATTCGGAAACGTTAAATGTGTTAAAACAAACGCCTTTATCGCTCAATTCATATTTTAAAATATTTGATTTATTAAAAAATTAAACTGATTAAAAAAATTGTTTAAATAATTCAGTTACTCTCTTAGTATGAATATCTGACACAATTTACACTTAAAATTACTTTAATTAATTTTAAGAAGTAGGTGCTTTGATTAATATTTTGACACCTAGTTATGATTAAATATTGTCAACTTACAAGTGAAGCACACTACGTGTTCAATGTACGTGAAAAAGTGTTCAAAATACTAGCTTTTCTAGACTAGACCATAATGGGGTGGTGTTTAAACAGGCGAGGTGTATGTGTGTCCACTAAGCCCGAATGTTGATTTTTTTTTCCTTGAGAATCAGTTAGTAGAATTTTTTCAGCTTAGTTCTCTCAGAATTATGTTTTTTGATTTAGTGTACTTGACTGGCAAAATTGCGAAATTGTGTATGACGTCAAAATCGTCAATTGAGATTATGGACCATAGATATTTTAAACCTCTTTTTCTCCAATCCGTCAGTATCTCATAAAATGCTGTTGTCCCATGCATTTTCAGCATTTAGTCCATACATTGATCTTACTTGAAATATTTTCTTCCAGTCTTGCTATTTCCGTATTTTACAAGTCTAGTAGTGCCGAAGGAGTAAAAAATGTTTACTTCAAGTGAGCAGCCGCTTCTGTATCTTTAGAAATGAGTATAGCTTAGAAATTCAAACAGATACAGCTCAATTCACTCTTGGAGTTGGTTATTTTCCCCAGTTTTTTCTTGGGGGATGCTGCAAAGCGAATCCAGGTTTCCCAGGAAATGCTAGTCCTAAATCCAACAGAGGTGGACTTGGAGTCTGGTTCATGGAGTTTGATTCGAACTGTCAAATTATTGTGACGAATGATAAATCCAAAAATAGAATATCAACGAATATAGTTGTTAAAACGCATCATGTAGTTTCACAGAATGCTTTGAATATATAGGTCTTGCATCAGTACCTGGTCACAGAAAAGCTACAGTCGTAGAAAGACGAAACAAGCGTAGTTCTAATACCGATTATTTTCACTTGGGTCTTTTGTAATTTTTTAAATATTGGTCTAGCACGCATGTTGTAATGTCTTGAATGTTTTGCTTTTCTTCCCGTAAGATTCGATGAATATCCGTCTGGATTTTATTTACAGCGTGAATAAGTCTTCTTTCATTAAGTGTTCTCTCTTCTGTATTAGTAAAATTTATCCTTGTGTGTATATATCCATTACTTTATGTTTGTCTCGTGTTTGACGCAACTGGGCCAAATATGGCACTTGGGATATGGAACCCGTCCAACCATAATTAAGTTACTTGTAAAAGTTACTTGTAAGACCTGTGGATTTAGGAAGTCTAGGATGTCAACAATGTTCAAATGGGGATTTATACACTAGTACTCAGAACTTGGATTTATAATTCTTTAGGCTGACTATAGAGGCATTTCTAAAAGAGTGAGAACGTCAATTGTAGATTAGGCAAGTGTAGTTTTTAGATCAATCATTTGACGAACCATTTTTTTTCTATATTATAATTTCAATTTGAAATTAGGTAATATTGCATGATCTAAACGATATTTTTCAGATCAATCATTTGACGAACCATTTTTTCCTATATTCTAATTTCAATTTGAAATTAGGTAATATTGCATGATCTAAACGATATTTTTCAGATCAATCATTTGACGAACCATTTTTTTCCTATATTCTAATTTCAATTTGAAATTAGGTAATATTGCATGATCTAAACGATATTTTTCAGATCAATCATTTGACGAACCATTTTTTTCCTATACTCTAATTTCAATTTGAAATTAGGTAATATTGCATGATCTAAACGATATTTTTTAGATCAATCATTTGACGAACCATTTTTTTCCTATATTCTAATTTCAATTTGAAATTAAGTAATATTGCATGATCTAAACGATATGCTAACCTGAGTGTCTAATCTCACAATTGATAACATCTAATCAGTATTTAAGGAATTAAGATTCACTAAATATGTACTCCTTATGTATTTTTTGTGAAGACTAAAAATGAAAAGGTTTCTATGTTTTATATCCAGTAGGGATCACCGATGCTCATGCATTTGCACACTGCTAGCAATATGATAACTGAAGATTGTGCAGATTCGATTCCTGTCGAATCTAATTCCTCCCTGGTTGTATTTTTCTCTTCTGTGTCAGTAAGGATTTCCTTGCATGTGAATGCACATTTACGTGACGTTGTTTGGTGCAGCTTAGCTGAATATGGCCCTCATACATACATAACGAACCAGATACGTCTCATTTTCACAACGTAAGAAATAACATTTTACAAAATTCTGATCAGATTTCTTAATGTAATTTAACCCTCTGTGAGATTCACTTCAAAATAACGAAAATATATGCATGTTGTATTATCTAGTGAAAGTAAAACGTGTACTTTCGTACTTGTACAAAAAACGTGTACAGAATACGTTTACCTTCTAGTGAAAGTACACGTATTTTGAGGATTTTGTGCGAGTTATTTCGTAATTAATACTTCGTCAGCTATATTTTGCTTGTGAATAATCGCCTGAAACCTTCATGCATGAATTCGTTACATGAATGACAGTAAAACATTCCTATTCATTGCAGTTTTGCTTCCCTGAAAACCCAAGAAACTAAATCCAGAAATACGTGTATCTAGCTCTAAACGAACCAGTTTGTAATAATACCTTAAACTAAGATTTCATACGTATAAATGATTGCGCGTGCTTGAACATTTACGAGCGAGATTTCCAAATCGTATTTCAAAAAATGTAATCTCCGATCTATTGGTTTTCCTTAAGTCTCGTCATTAATTTCTATAGCAATCAATAAAATTCTTTCGAGTGTATAATTTCGAAATAGAATTATATATTCCGTAGAAACCTCCACTTTCCCTCTTTCTCATTATAATATGCTTAGCAATCGAGCAATAAGTGACAGTAGAAGCATCTTTTAATTGAGTGAGATCTTTTTGAATTCTAAATTTCGAATTCTCTTCACTTTTCGAAAATCCTCGCGAGAGCTGCGTTTAAAAATCCCGTCTCACTCTGCATGCTCCTTTTTTTAATGAAACCGTGGCGCGTGCATTGTTTTCCTTTTATTTCTGACATTGAACGTGCACTATGCCTATTGTTGCCTCTCGGATGAAAGTCCTCATCGTTGAGCTTAATCAAACTCAAATACACGTGTCCTTTCAAAAATTATTAATTCCGAGTGACATGTCAATGTTAATTACGTAGTGCTATTAGTTCATTAAAATTGATTCATCTCTCAGACGGAACACAAATCCTAACATATTTTGCATCGATTTCGAGAGTTATTTTAATCCCGGATTTTCGAGAACGGGTTTTGCCCAAATATTTTCTGCTCAAATATTCCTCGCGCTTATTTGTTTCGAATATACTTTTCCGAAGCACCTCTATAAACTTTGAGTCAGGCGTGGTTCCTCTGATCATGTTAAAATGTAGAAAGATTGGATATTATATATGAAAATATTTCTTTCTTCTATTACAATAATAAAGTGAGGAATGAATAAGTTTTTATTTATATTGAAAAGGCATTTGATGAGAGGGGGGCTCAGAACTCAGGTAGATTTGTGCAATCCAAAGGCCCGGTTAAGTTATGTTGTTTAACTGGCCAGTTGAGATATCTAGTCCATCAAGATCTGGCCCGTTTTGCTAATGACGAGATATCTCGTCATCAAGATACAGTCAACTTTTTTATGATGCCGAGATCATAATCTGGTCAGTTTTTCCAATGACGAGGTATCTCGTCCGTCGAGATCTGATCAGTTTTGCAAATGACGAGACACTACGTAGACCAGGCCAATCACGTCGGTTAATGTGATTGACCGCTGTGTCTCAAACAATGAAACTGATGGAGACAATCCAACTTGCTTTTTAAAATTAACGAAAATAATAACAATAGAAATTGTTTTTACTGAATTAATACTAAAAGTGTTTTGTTAGATTTTCAATTCTACGCAAACTTCATGGAAAAGTGCGCTTTATTTTGATGCAGTACTTAAATAACATAACACTTGGAAACGATGCATATAATGTAATGTATGCAGGTATATAAGAATTTTCTAAAAATCAGGGCCGCAGTTGCCCGGTTGTAAGAGTAACGGACTAGCAACCAGAAGGTTGCTACCAGACTAGCAACTAGAAGGTTGCTACCAGACTAGCAACTAGAAGGTTGCAAGTTCATATCCAACCAATTACCGTCGTGTACAAGAGTGGCTGTAGCACGCTAAATCTGTCGTGGTCTCAAATGTTGGCGTGGTGTGGAAGTTTGGAGAGTGGGGTTCCAGCTCAGGTGTGACCTCGTCATCTGATCGTGGTTGATACGTTGTGCTAGATCTTTCACTTCGGGTTTAATCCCAGACCGTCCCCAGTAACACTTTTCGTTGCTCCAGTGGCTCTGGGTTCAAATCGTGGTCTTCGCATGTATGTTCATATTAGTTCGTCACCCACTTTAAGCCATAGGTTCTGCTATAATTAATTAAATACATTCTAACCATCTAAAAATTAGTTATGTCCTACTTAAATATAATTGTAAAGGGTTTGGGGTTTTGCTCCTGATCCTAGCAAGGATGTTCGTAGGGGTCGGAATCAACTTTATAAGTCTTGGATTCAAATCTAATCCCTCTTAACTAAAACTCACAGTAAAGTGAAGAACCAACCCAGCTAAATTTAAAATGAGTCATTAAAGATGAAAATAATTTTTTTATGTACAGAAATTCTTTTTGAATGCCCACATATTTCACTGATTTTAAAATTAATAAATACAACCTGATAGTTTCCTTTCTCGCGTTGTTTTCTTTGAATCGCTTAATTTACAAGAACTGAAAAATTATGTAGTATTATGCACAAGTTCTATTTAAAATAGTAAATAGATAATTTATTAGTTTTTTTATTGAGCACGTTTCACTTTAGTTTATAGTAACTCGAGTTTCCTCAAAAATACAAAACGTCATTGATGTGCACCATGGCTTAGTGGGTTTGCTCACTGAGCCAGCAACCTGCGAGTTGTAGGCGGCACAGGTTTGATTCCTCCCTGGATGTATTTCTCTTCTGCGTCAGAGAAACTTTATTTGTGCGTATTTCCATTTACTTGGCGTTTGCATTATAAAACTCAACCAACAAACAACCATTATTTGCAAGTTCTTCTAAAAGTAGTAAATTTGAGTATAACTACCTAGCAAAATAAATAAATGTGGTGAGTTAAAACACTCAAGTTTCTTGAATTACACGACTTGATTCAACAGGCTCTGGGTTCAAATCGTGGTCTTCGCATGGATGTTCATATTAGTTCGTCACCCACTTTAAGACATAGGTTCTGGTATAATTCTTGGTGTAGCAAAAAATGACTAGTGTGATAAACCAAATCTGTATGACACTACTAGAAACTAAACGGCAACCAGTAATTGTCATTTTCTGAAGCAAAATGAAAATTCTCTCACATTAAACCTTTCTTTACTTTATATGTATTATTAAATAACACTGCCCTCTGCGCAGTTTTTATGCCTTGTCCAAAAATTATCTTAATCTCAGTTCTACGTCGATTTTCTTTACTTTAAAATCTTCTATTCGTTATAAATACGTGACTCTAGTACGACGTTAATTAAAAGTTACCATTACCATAGTTATAAATACGTCTAATCATGTACCGGGTAAATCAGGAATAGTATTGGTATTAATTTTAATTATAATTGCTCTAGAGAAACACAACGGGATATTGGTTCGTGATCAATCCCAAATGGATAAATCCGAGGACAACACCACGTAATTTTGAACCACAGTCAGATGACAAATCATGAATAGATGCGGATTCATAAGTGTATAGAAATAAAAATATATCACGTAAAAAAATTACCTGTTACTTTTAAGTTATAGGTACAAAATATTTTATATGCATATAGAGAAAAATAAGGTAATTTGCTAATTTTTGGGACAGACATTTGCTTTCTTTGTTGTTCCCACATGCACGTAATGTATTTTACTTACATATTGTTTCTACATTCAGCAAAAGTCTACTTAATGTTTTATTACACTTCTATTGCCACCACTTTTCTCAATATTACGATAAGATATTGCATATCTTCGTCGGAAAATGCAGTTTTTATGGAAATTACTTGAGACATCGAAAATGCTAACTGTGCCATTTTACATTCCCGTTGCAACCACGTAAGTAAATTTTCATACACGATTCTATTATTGCCCTTTGCAAATATGGCTTAAACGCAATTTCCCAAATTGGCTAAGAAGTACTACATCCAACAAAAACATTTTCTCTCAATTTGGGGCCCACCGAGGCTCAGTAAGTTTTTCTATTGTGCTCACAGTGTTTGCGAACTATAAGTGGTGCAGTTTCGATTCTTGTAACTTCGGTGGGTATATTTTTCTGTCGTTAAAAACTTTCCTTGTGTATTGTCCGTTGAATTTGCAGAAAAACATTGCTTGGCGCAGCTTGGTCAGATCAGACCCTTGAGCTATAAAATCCCTCCAAACCCTCTAAATTTGGCATCAGTTATAGAAATAACTATATACCTACAGGCATTACTTTCGGTCTAAAGTTTTAACACATTGTTTCAATACCTTTAATTTATTGTAAAAGGGCGTTAGAAAATTTTGAAGTACGTTCGTTTGTGGTCTTAGATTTAAGCGTCAAAGTTATCGAGTCCTTGTTTTACTCAATTTTCCTAATATTCCAATCTCTCAAAAAACATGAAATTCAAATATCGAGACTCCTGACAGGGTAACATGCTATTATGTTTCAAATTGCTCGTCCTCTAACGGTGGTTCAAAATGACGAGGTATCTTCCATCCCATACCATCGCCAATAGCCCGTTTTGTTGCTTCAGAGCGACGTAAATTGCACAACATACCTACCTTTCAAAATTACCATT
Source organism: Metellina segmentata (assembly GCA_947359465.1). Lineage (NCBI taxonomy): Eukaryota > Metazoa > Arthropoda > Arachnida > Araneae > Tetragnathidae > Metellina > Metellina segmentata. Next base: position 44,021,786 of record OX375872.1, on the reverse strand, counting down.
AAAAGCCACTCGAGTTCTTTAACCATTAGCTATGTAATACTCGTGTCCAATTCTTATAAATATGCAAAGCTATCCAGTCCTTGTTTCCTCAATTATCCTAATTTTCCAATCCCTCAAAAACCATGAAATTCAAATATCCAGACTCCTGCCAGGGTAACAGGCTATTATATTTCAAATTGCTCGTCATCTGACCGTGGTTCAAAGTGACGAGGTGTCTTCGATCCCAGATCATCGTCAATAACCCGTTTTGTTGCTTCAGTGCGACGACAATTGAACAACATATTGACCTTTCAAAATTACCATAAAAAGCCACCCGAGTTCTTTAACCAGTAGTAATGTAATATTTGCGCCCAATTCTTATAAATGTGCGAAGTGTGTCGAAAAATGCATATTCATTTCAAATATGAAGTAAAAATGATTAAAACTTGTTAGACAAATCTACAAATACTCTGAATTATTATCGGTACCAAAGAGTCCCGTTAGCTAAATCCATTGGCATGTTACGTTAGAAAAGTAGCTAACAAGTACCTTTTGATTATGTTTACTAAGAAAACTGTTGATAGTGATTACATTTTTGCTTTTAAGATGTGAGCCCAGAACTTCGATCTCGTGCCAAATCACTTCGTTCATGCTGGGTAAACATTGAAAGCGTCGTTTTATAGACACCTTGGTCTTCATGAATTGCTTCAACACGTGAATCCCTTTTCAAGCCTTTCTCTAGTATGGCTTTATCCGAAAAGGAATCCAGTTTGATCCGTACGTCCTGCTTTGATTAGACCCAAAAGAGCGACAAACTATTACTGCTCTAGTGGGAGTGGTGGCTTTAGAAAGTCTAGGAATAAGGAGCTTGGCATATATAATTCTTACTGCTTTTAAGCTCGGGTGCATTTTTTTATTTTTGCATTGAAAGTACAAATTGTATACAAATGTAGCGGACATCTTAACGTTTCTTCGCTTCTAACCAAATCATCGGAAAGGCCTAAGACATTGGCAGAAAGGGTAGCCTCAAGAAACATTTTAAAATAACACTAACAATAAGATGACAACTGTGTGTGCCAGAACCGACTATCCACATTTTTTAAATCAACATTTTAAAATGTCTAGCAAAATTGGGAATTATGTAAACATAATTCACGAAGGTCAATGTGTTAGTGTAACGGGAGATCAGTTTTCCTCAAGCATTTAAAATAAAAAAATTTGGCTTGTAATTAAGATCGCGCGCGCGCGCGTCAAGATTGCAGGATACTGAATGAAGTATTTGTAGCTCCACTACCTTAATTTTGTATAAATTTAGAAAAAGATGCATTAAAAGCACTTGAAAACTTCCCTGCTCTCAATTACAGCCCTTATGAATGTTTTATATCTCAGATAAATAATTTTACATGAAATATCACAAAATTAAAACTCAATTAATTTTTGGTGTAATAATTTCCATTTTACTTGTCTATTTTTTTCATTCATGGACATAAATGTATAAGTTCGCTTGAATCTCGCAACTCATAAAATAACCTGCACAAGAGCTAACTATTTTTGCAACTAAAGTTATCCTATTTATGTTTTAATTTCCGAAATCTCTTAGAAAACACAATATATCAATTAGGTATTTGGAAGTGTATTAAGTATGTAAAACCTATTATTTTCACTATACGTGCTCTGAAACAGTCTCGCGAGAATTTAGAATGTCACAGGCTATAAGTTTTAAAATACGACCTTCAGTAAGTATTAACTGTCACGACGTCTTAACTGAGCGAAACAAGGACTTTACTTTATAGGACATGACTCCATCGATTCGTTAAATAGTTAATCATTTAATTTTTCACGGAAATTTGTTCAGTTGATTGCAATGTTAAAGATTCTCTCAGCATCTAATCAATATTTACTGCAATAGAAAAGTTAACTTCAGCAAATGGTAACATGAAAATTGTAGTATTTCTACTGAACGCACAAACTTGAAACTGTAATGGTCGTTTCATAATTGTTACTAGAGTTTAGAAGTTCAAGTGATACACTGTTACAAAGTGAAAAAAAATTACTATCCACTGCTTTAGCTAATAAATTATTCAATTGCAAATGAGTTTTAAATATTTTCGCATCTGTTTGAATGCATGTTATAATAGAATTCATAGTTAGAAATATCTTTAATACAATTATTTATTTAAAGCTGTTAAAACATTGGTCAGAAGGTCATCGCATTTAGATAACGTGGATTTTGTAGCATTTATTTACACATTTGGAAATATTGTGTCATTGCTATCTGAATATCTTTTAATAATTTAACCATTTAATTTTTAAAACACAGATTAAACTTTACACTTCTAGTAGGTCTGAACAAGTGGGCATCAATATATGAACCTAGGCTTTAACAATGTCGTAGAACAAGTTTTATTTTAGTTGATTAAAGTTGAGCAGGATAATTAGCATTTCCTTTTACATTCTATGAATATTTACACAAAGGATTTTAAGTTTCTGCGTAAAAAACATGCTTTGAAGACGTATCGATAAGACAATCAAACATAAACATTGTAAAAAGTACTAGAATATCTTTTAATCTTGGAGTTCGTTTGCTTAAATAATTGATTTCGAAAATATGGTGGTTTTCTTTAGAAATACAAGTTGGTAGAAAGTATTATCCCACAAATTTTGAGATTACAGTCAATCAAATCCAAACCATCAATTTCAGATACGGCAGGTTTAGATTACACATATATTTTAAAAATAAATTCGAAGAATTAATAAATTTAAGACTTGTTTGGCACTCCTTGGCAAAATATGACCCTTGTGCCTTGAAACTCAATGCAACCAAACAATTATAAATGTTAGGCCAATTTAGATTTCTAGATATAGTTTTTCAATACAATTTTTTTTTCCTCCGTTGTAACGTATCGTTCTATTATTGTTCTAAATTGCAAAAAGTTTTAAAGAATGCACTTGCTATATTCTAAAACTTCTAAAAAACTTAACTGTAATGCGATATACGGAAAGATACGTTATGAAATAAGATGCTTATCTACACCTCAATATTGACATTAACTCTCCTGCAATGGTCAGGATAAAAAGACGGAATGTTGATGACAAAAGGTACTAAATCAGATAGCGATAGTTAATTATTTTTAACAGAGAATTGTGCTACCTTACAGACTATGATTGAAAACATTTAGTAAAATTAGAAACGGAATGAATCAGAATATCACTACTCAACTTGTCTTATATTTGATGCACCAATGCCAAATATATCCCTCTCTCTCTTGCGCCATAAAACTGAACTAACAAATACTCAACACACACATTTTAAGTAAAGTAATTTTTAATTTTATGGTTTACCTGAAACGATTCATACGTGAAAGAACGGCAACATAACTCTATGTAGTTCTAACTGGTATAAAACTTTCATAATTTAACGAAATTTAACTAGAATTAGCTAATTCTAACACTTATAGAGCATTACAATTCAACTCAATGTCTCTGGGATTTGAAGAATTTTGATTGCAATCGAACACAATGCAAGAAGTTGGTATCTAATATCTCCTGAAAAGCTCTATATTTTTAACTAAGTATATTAGGCTGGCATTATGCTTACTTTAACATTCCTTTTAAATTCCCATAAAGTAGACAGATGTAAACTTCGCTGTTATTCTAACTATTACAAATAATATTAAAGTCAGTTCTTCCAAGAGTGATTTGATCAGCAATGGAACTTTGCCCTGTCCAGTAGCACCCGACCACCGCTGAGGCAAAACAGAACTTCCGAAGTCCATTTTTCAAACAAGAAATACACTAAAATTAAAGTTTCTTCATGTTTTCTACCTGATACTTTTCTTCAGAACTATGATATCAATTGGCTTAGTAATTAGTTAAAATGTCATTTCGTCGTACAGTGGAATGAGTGAAAATGAATTGAGAACCAAAAAGAATTGTAATAAATATCGAGTATATGTCTGATTGAGTGTTTTGATAGTTTCATTTTTAGAAATATTTTCAATGAAGTGGCATCTCTATTCATTAAATTATAATCATGGACATTAACGCAGCTTTATTCTCAATGGAGTTTCTTATAAAAATATTGATAGTTATGTAGGTTGGATCAGGAATTTGGTTGATTTGGGCTTAGCAGAGCAAAGTCCAAAAACGGACGAACAATGACAAACACAATAGAACATAATGCAATAAAAGATTGGTTAAATATTTAAAGGTTCATTTGTCAGACCAATAACAAAAGTAGATTTTTAAAAATTTAACACAAGAAAGTCATTGAATATTAAATAAAAATTCAAACGCCACGATTAAGTAAGAAAATATGAGATTACCATAGTCATAAAGCGAATAATAGTTAAAATTTTTGATGAAATTTAAGACGATGAGCTATTAGACTCGTATAATAGTAAACAATGAATAGGATATTCAAAGTAAAAAATATTATAAGTTAGATTCTGCTCAAGTAAGTGTAAGGGAGTGAATAAATATAAAACATCTGTGTTACTCCAAATTTGAATCAAAAGTATTAGGGGCACACATAGATAATGCCGTTTTTTATCGTAAGATGTAAGCTTAGTATATTATTTTTAAATGTGGTACTTAATAAAGTAGTCACCATAGTTTTCTATGATCTTCTTCCATCTGGTTATCAAGTTTTCAATCACAGCTTTAAAAAATTCTGGTTTAGTAGTCAAAATACTCAACCAATGAGTTTTTGACCTCATCATAAGAATTGAATGTTTCTCAAAAAGAAAGTGCTGTAAGGATCTGGAAAGATGATAATCAGATCGGGAAAGGTCAAGTGAGTATGGAGGATGAGGAGAACTTCTCATCCGAGATCCCTAATTTTTAGTTGAGTGATCCTCGCAACATATCGTCTCGTGTTATGTTGGTGGATATCACCTTTCCTGTTGATCAAAACATGACGTTTTTCTGCATTGGCTGCTTCCAATCGGTCAAATTGACCACAATAAACGTTCGAAGTAATGGTGTCTCCGACATCAAGCATCTCAAAGTGAACCACACCATGAATGTTACATCAAACATACAGGATAATCTTGCTTCCATGGATATTGAGCGTTGGAATTTTTCTTTGTGGTTCTCCAGTGAAAAGCCGATGCTTTTTCATTACTGTTTTCATCAGTATAGAGAACCCATTTCTCGTCTCTTGTTATGATATGGAGGACCTCTGCAGTTTGTTTCCATCACTGACTACATATTAGGTAATCATACACCGACATGCTGGAACTTCCTAATGGATTTCAAGTAGCGTTGAACTGTTGACCAAGAAACATCCATCCTTTCTGAAATTTCCGCAATTGTTTTGGGAGGATCTTCTTCCACAATAGATCGCAAAGCGTCTTCATCAAATTGAACTGAACGACCACTCCTCGAAATATCTTCTAGGTCACAATTGCCGTTACAAAATCTGTTCAACCATTATTGGTACTTGCGAACGTCTAAACAATTTACGTGGATTTGCATAAATTGCATTGATATTCGCTGTTACCGTAGTTGCTCTATGACAGCAATTAAATTGAAAGAGCATACAATATCGCAAAAATGACATTACTAATGGTACCCCTAATATTTTACGTAGAGAATGCTAGAGGATTAAAATTGAACGAATGAGATCTTTCAATAACCAATATTCAAGAAAAATTGAAATGCAAACAAAAAAGTATGACTTGTTTTGATCACTTAAAATTTTAATTCTGCGTTATTTTTACAGTATATGTGTATTCTTTCCATTACAGTTTCAGTTTGATGCACATTTTGACTGTTTTACTAATGTTTCAAACGTAACTAATGGGTTTTTAAAATTTTTACAACTAGAAATTATGGAGGCCCTATTGTTTCACAACCTTACACCAAATTGTTTTCTTGTGAAATGGTAATATTATTTCTATCTTAAGTATATCATACTTTTTGGGAATGTGTGAACCTTGAAAATAGCTCCCAATAGAACCCAGACAAAAAAAAATCGTTTTATTTTTTCCATTATTTTTTTTAATTTTATTTTTTTGTAAAACAGTGGGAAGGAAGCATTGAATGAAGTTTAGGCTTCAAGAAAGGTTTTTGGTTTTAAAATTGTCTTCGGTAGATTAACTGTCAAAAACAATTATGAGATTTTTAGTGCTCAATCTTGCAATTGTAAAATGTGTTATACTTATGTTCATCACATCTTCTTTAAAAGAGACTAATAACTTAGGATTTAAGGAAATCTCAAAATAAGAACTGGTTTATACATGGCAGCAAAATGTAATTTAATGTTATTTTTCAAATTAGAAAATCAACATGCTCCAAAAATTGTTGAGCTTTTTATGTTTCGATACATGACGAGTCAAAGAAATTGCTTGCTAAAATTAGAGTAAAACCTAAGAATCTTTTATAAATGGATCCTTATAGCAACTCATCTGATATAAAATTTAGGTTAAAAAAAAGGCATAAATATGTTTAATGCAATGAAATATTACACTGTTCTATACATTCTTCAGTGTCTGAATTCTAGAAATCGTGTTTGAGCCCACGTTTTACACCCACTAAATTACGCATCATAAAACTTACACAAAGAAATTTCAACTTTCATTGATCATTACGAAATCTAGCGTCTTTCACTTTCAATATAAATTTTACACAGTTTTGTCGATTTTTCTGCAACACATGGGTAAAATTTTTCTGACTCGGAAATTCTCAAGGACAAAGTTTTCCAAACCGATGCACCTGTCAAGATTCAAACCAGACACTGGAATGCAGTTGAACTCAGCAGAAAATATGAAAGAGCATTAAAAAACAGCGTTGCATCTTTTTGTGATGAGTGGCTTCACTATCTACTCAAACAATCGAGGATAGAATTACAACTTTATTCATCAATTCAAGGTGCATTTTATCATTTTCACTACATCAAAATTTTTACTGGCCATAAAATTCTTGCATTTGTATGACCCTGATGCCTATGCACCTAAACGAAACAGCTTATAAGCAGAAAAGCAATGACGCTCAAGTATTTTTTACACAAATCTCAATTAAATCTTTTATTTCATTAAATATGTTTTGGAAGGCAAATAGTTTTACCAATTTGTCTTTTTCAGTTTTGTCGTTTGTTATTACTTTTAAAAGATTATTTCACCCCTAAATTCTGGCACAATCTAAAATTATCACGTTAACTTGAACGCTTTTAAAATAACGTATCAATGCGATAGCTTTTTATTAATAGATGATAGTTTTGAATTTATTTATCTTTATTAAGATTGAGAGCTGGATTAAACAACGATTTCAGTAACTTCGATATAGTTGCTTGTTTTGTTTTGAAATAATATATATCTATCGTTTATCGGTATTGAGAGCAGAATTGTTTGCTAGTTAATAATTTATAGAAACACAATTTAACCATAACTTTTATAACAACTATTAAAATAAACAATTTAAGCTCTTAGTTTTTTAAGCATAGGTTTCGATGTCTTTTTGTCATCAAAGATCTAGAGCTGGAGTGAATTTTAAGTTTTGACAGTGTTTTCGCAGCTGCTACATTAAGAATACAAGCAATTACAGCTACATGCTGCTACAGTAAGAATACAAGCAGTTGCAATTACGTACACAGCCCTAACTAGAAAAAAATGTCTATTTAAATATCTCTCACTATATCCTTGTATAGCGACAAGACAATCGTTGAATTATAGTTTAAAACTAGTTACGCATATTAGTCTAGGATTCAATGGTCGTATTTCTATAAAAGTCACCTGACCGGCGGTTCAGCAGGCTTTGAGTTCAAATACGTCGACATGGGTGTTCGTAGTGGATCAAAATTCAATTTAAGCTGTAAATTCGGCGGCTTTGTGTAGTAAAAACTGACCCCGAGAACGATAAGCTAAGTTAAACTTAAATATAGGTCATACAGAGACTAAGAATATTTTCACTAACATTCTTTCAAAAGAGAAAAGAAGAGGAAATGATAGCTTACGAAGGTCACGTAATGTAAAACGAAGTATTAACACTTAAATTTTCGTTTTAGCTGATTTTATGATAAACGGGAATTAGGAGTTTTGAAAAGGTTGGGATCTTTGCATTTGCCTGAGTGGAATTTTCCCCTGGTTTCAAACTCGTCAAATTGGAGGGAACCTTTACAGAAATGAAACCTTATTTTACTATAGAAGATAACGTAATAGCGTAAAACTTTTGTGATTTTAAATTATCCGAATCTGACGAGGTCCCTATATTAAGTATGGGGATTAGTTGAATTAACTTCGCACTGTAACAACACAACGGGATATTGACCATATTTGGTGAAATAGAGCGTCAATCGCACACTGAATCGAGACATACCTGTATTTCTGTTGCTTGATCATTTGGAGATATGTCCGCTATCAGAAGATGCATTATATATAGTTTAAAGACTTACCTTAGGTTAAAAATACAACTTTTGAGCACCAACTAGACTTCAATCATCAATCCAACTTCATGAGAGTCTGTTTTCGAGAAAACTAACCTCACAAAGTCATTGGCAGCCTACAAACTGCTTAAAACAAGTGTATCTACAACTATGAGTTTCAAAGGCAGAAAGGACACAAAATATTTCAATTGATCACAGTACACTTTTTAATATTCATATTTTTTTACCAATGTATTGAAGTTTGGAACCGTTTTCTTCTCCATCAATAAAATGAAAAATCGATTTAAGAAGCTTGATTTCCTATTATTCAGTATTGTAGTATTATCTATTTATAGTAACCATATCACTTTTATAGAATTCGCTATTGCATAAGAATCTCCTGCTCTTATTAACAGTTACTATACCTGAAGAGTATATTTCTCAAATTCTGAAAAAATTCATATAATAAATAAAACTCCATTATGAATAAATCGTATTGAATGAAGTATTTCACGTTAGTAACATTTAATTCAGTTTTATTAAAGGCTCATTACCATTCTCTTAGCATTTTAAAAGTAGTTTATTTAAAATACTGTGCATTTTTTTTTTGCTATTCGTTAAAATAAATTTTAATGCAACAGATTAACATGTACTCAAATCGCATCAAGTTACCCGAAAGTTATAGTATATATGAAGTATTTTAAAAGGGTAGTTTTATGCTTTACGCATAGCCCCTGTTGTAGTTAGGGGATAAGATGCTATTCTAATAACTGGATGAGAGGGAACCATTCAATTCAAATCTTGAGGTTTCGTGAAGGATTTAAACAAAACCTCATCAAAGTACTTTTATAGCTGATAAGTGACCAGAAGGACATCTTAACTTACCGAGTTGAAGTACTCTTCGCTAGATTTAAATATGAAAAGCTATAAAACAGAGTTGGTGTCTGTCTACTTCACAAATCTACGACGCTTGAACAATCCACATCAAATTTGGTACACTCATTCTCTAGCATCTTGCTTAAAACAGGCTATATATTAACCCCGTTCGGGGCTTTGTCCTGAGTCTACATAGAGGACTAAAAGCGATTCGAAAACCTTATAGGAATAACATTAGGTATCGTTAAGATCACCGTTTGAGCAATTCACACCAAATTTGGCACACTTGTGCTTTTGGATCCTGCAAGAAACATAGGCCGATTTGTCCTGGGTCTGCAGAGAGGGCTAAGAACAATTCGAAACCCGCATAAGAATAACATTGAGTAATATTACAATCAATTGTGACCAAATCAACCCGAGCAACACCGAGTAATTCTGTTAGTTATATTATAAAAGTGTTAAAGGTGAAGACTTATGCTGCAGAACTAAAAACGTCATTGGAATGTTTAGTACCATAAAATACAATCTGTACTTTCAGCTTTTAATGGAATCTCTTACTAGAACTCTAATTCTTGTAACTACTTCTAGTGTGTATTTCTCTTTCCTGTGTCAGCACAACTTTCTTTATGTGTGTTGATTTCAAAAATCATTGTTTGATGCATCTTGAAATTGGCCCTCTCTTACATCATTAAAAAATCAACTAACTCTTTAAAATATCTGGATGTAAAAATAGAAATACTAATAGTTTATATTTTAAACTCTAGTGGTATATAAAACATAATACGTGATGGGTATAAGTTTTTCAAGTCCAACATTTTAACAATATATTGTTTTATTTGGATGAATTTCATGCATTAGAAAATTAAACTTAAGATTAATCAACGCACTGTAGAAGCAAAACCTTATCTATGATTCTTGTCTGTTAGGTGAAATACTTATTGGTGATTAGGATATCAGAAGTAAAACCAATGCGATAAATTGTTATAATTCTTATAAAAGTGTTATAGGTCAAGATTTATGCTGCAGGACTAAAATCGTCACTGGAATGTTAAATACCATAGAATGTGATCTGTACTTTCAGTTTTTAATGAAATCTCTTGCCAGAACTCTAATTCCTGTAACTACCTCCTGTGTGTATTTCTCTTTCCTGTGTCAGCACAACTTTCTTTATGTGTGTGTCGATTAAAAAAAAACAATGGATGAAAAAACATTGATTGACCCTTACGCTATTACAAAATAAACTAACCAACTTTGAACTCTTTAAAATATCAGAATGTTAAGATAGAAATAACTAATAGTTTATTTTAAGTTCTAGTGGTTGTAAAACATAATACGTAATGGGTATAAAAATGCTTGAGATTTAAGTAAATTTTTCCAAGTCCAACATTTTTAAAAGATATTATTTTATTTGGCTGAATTGCATGTATTAGAAGGTTACATTTAAGACTAATCAACGCAATGTAGAAGCAAAACCTTATCTAGCTCTCCTCAGGAGGATTCTTATCTGTTAGGTGAAATACTTATTGGTGATTACCATATATAAAGTAAAACCAATGCGATAATGGGTAATATATAGAAAGTGATATATGGGAGTTCCTTACGAATTACATGGAATGAATACTTTTATATTAATTCAACGAATTACTTACACGACTCGTAAGATTCCAAATTTTAAGAACTCGAAAAACAATAGTTTATAGTCAATAAATAAAATTAGGAGACAAGTTTTAATAATCATCTTTATATGAAAAACTCTCCGCTCTGAGCATCCCATAAAACTGAGATAATAACAGCATCAAAAATGTTATTTGTTAAATGGTTGGAAACCTGGACAAAATATATTTGAAGGCATTAGGTTAGCTATAGCACCTATTATAAACAGAAAAAAGCTTCTTTTAACAAAATCACAAGCTCAATAGTTAAATTATGTATGTTAATAAATGTTAAAGTAAATTGCTAATTATATTAAATTTAATTTGAGTTGTTTTCTGCTTGTAATTTACCATGTTTTGATTCAAACCTTCAGTATTGGTGGTACGAAAGGAGGTTTTAGGTATTTTTTCGTTTTAAAATGCCTATGGGGGAACTTCTAAAAGTGAACTGAACTATGGTTCAATATCTCATGTTTACCACAAGCAATGTTACATAGAATTTAGCTTCGTGTTCTTTCATTTTTATACTTAAACGAATATGTGATATTATTAATGTAACGTAGGGGTTCTCAGTTTCTTGTGTGACCAATACGAAATTCACTTGGTCATACAAGAAACTGCAGAACTAACTTTGTGTAGAATTCTTTAATTTATCTACATCACTTATCAGTAGCAAAACTTTCAAGTCATTTAAATGTATTTGTTTTTTGTGTGTTAACTAATGACTTAAAATTCCATTACAACTTCTGGAGGAGTCGTTTTTGCCCATTACTTATACTGAAATTAAAAGCTTTTGATACTGTTAGCTTTTGGATTTTTTAATACAAGAAGCCTTGAATTTCTGAATAGAAAAACAACGATAAATAGTTTTAACTTATTCTGCAAAAAAATAGCGAGTTCAAGGCCCATTTCCATTCTTCTAACAAACGCTGTTTGGAATCTTGACTATTTAAACATTTAAGACAGAAGAAGAACAGTTAAGACTAATTTAAATTTTTAATTTATATGCAAATCAAAATAACAGAAAATGAAGAATGTTTTCTGGTAGTTGCATAAGACACAAACTATTAAAAGAAAAGTTTTACCTATTGAATTAGTTTAATTTCTATCATAGTTTCGAGAATGATTATTGTGATTGTGTTAAATGTTTGGGTATAAAATTTATTATATTTCCATCTATTATCACGATAAGAGAAAAGCATTGACCATTTCTTACTGTCCGAAAAATGAATATATTTTGTAACACATATTTATAAATCTTAAAAACAAAACAGTTTCGTGAAATTTTAAGATTTCCCTATGGGATCCCTTCTACCGTACGGTTTAACCAGCCGACATAAATGAAAGCATTTAACGACTGCCCCATTATAGTGAAAAACCAACACCTTTAAGTACAGTTTATCTTTGGAACGAACAATAAGAACTAAAACTATTCTTGCACCATAAGCACATGAAAAATCACACAGTGAAATTGTTCTTGCGCAATTTACAACGAATGTCATTGTATTCGTCGTTTGAAATTTCCGAATACAAACACCGCTGTGTGGATCTTTGCATTCATGTCTGTTCACATGAATGAAAGCTGTGTAAAGAACAATGTTCGTGTGGAAGGTATTTTTATTTCTCTAACCTAACAAGGTGGAAGCACAACGAGTTTCAGTATGAAAGGATTGGTTGAGATTGTTTTATGAGCATATGGTTTTTCTGCCTCCGACGCGAGAAACACACCTTTGAAAGAAGAAAGCGCTCACAAGACGCTCTTAAAATGATTGAATCAGGCATACAAAAATCAAACAGTTTCCAGACACCAGTTAACAAAAGAAGTTATGCTCAAAAACCAAAGCATGTGCCTATGATAGGAGAGTTATACGTCTAGTAGGCTGGAAACTTAAAAGAAACGGCACTCTGAATGGACAAGGAAAAACGCATAAACTCCAGAGACAAATAACCTATTCTGCTTCTTCCTACCTAACAATACGTCATTGTGTGAGTTTCAGACATCATAAATTATGAACAGAACTTACACATTCATGTCTGGAAACGGAGAAATAAAAAAATGTATTTTCTGATCCTAATATAAATAAGAGGAAACCGGCGTCGTAAAATATTTCTAAAAAATTTAAATGTTATTCACATGAAAAGTACTTGGAGCAATAAGCCGCTTCCAAACTCGAATCAACTTCATAGTTTGACTTAAAATAGTTTGAAGCACGTTTATATTTATTGCCATTTCCTTCCAAACGTGAGTAAAAAAAAGGACGATTGTCGACCAGAAAAGTGTTTAGCCGAGTTCAAAACAAAATACTTAACACACGGATGTCTGCATGGCTTAACTGCAGATAAAATGTTGGATCAGAGAGTTCCAGTCATTTGCTTACCCTACAATATATAACTGCAGTTATGAATTTAATTTAAACTATGTTTTAAAACTTATGTTGAATATAGAACTTAAAATCGAAAAAATTTTAAAAACTACTGATGATTCAAAATCTTGAAAATAAAATTTCGAGTATTTTTCCTACACAACTTAGGCGAGTTTTTTCTTCAACGTCTCATGTAAAGTTTCTATTTCTAAGGTGTGCCTCCTACATTGTATCTTCGTTAATTGTATCGAAATACATTTTGGAAATTCAAAGTAGCACTCTAAAAAGAAATAGTGTATTTTCACTTATAGAAAAAAGTAAAACAAAGAAAACAGCTCATGGTGTACTTCGAACAATTAATTTATTTTATTTAACTGTTTTACCCAAAAATTTTAAAATTGGGTTAAAATTGAATATTTTAAATCAGACCACACACGACTTACCATAGTAATTTTAAAATGTAGTTAAAAAACACACAGTCAAGCTATTTTCAGTTGTAATTATCAGGTTTGAAGTAAAACGTTAAAGTTTACATACATAATTCCAATTTATATTAAAATGTTGCATTTTTGTTGATTTTTTTGGAATAAGAGTGAGTTTTGAATAAGAGAATAGAAAATCATCTGCTGAAATCAACTGTTAAGAATTACTTTTATTTTAACTAAACTATTGAGTAACGTTTAATAGAATACAATGCTCACAATGCGCTTTTTAAGTACAATTCTATATGTGCCAAAAGCGCGCGAGCCCAGACACTACTTGAAAAAAAGCTTAAAGCATGATAAGATACGGAAATTAATATAAATAATATCAAACGAAAACACCCAAAATTTTAAATTTGAGCCTAAATTTGCAGGGAATATGCAACAATTTCGACAGTTTTAGACCTTTAGATATAGGTCTTGAACGGCTGATGCCAGGTTAACTTTTTCTAAGGTATGAAATTGTAGAATTCGTGACAATTATATGTAAAGTATTAAAACATAATTTTTGTTTTTAACAGCACATCTCTTTTTAATTTCATCGAAAGCTTACGATTTTAGTTCCACATTTTAATATACTCGAATCGAGATGGTTCTGAATTATCATGTGAAAGCAAAGGGCCAATGCGCGAAAAAATGTATGATAGGTAAAGTCAGCCGTAATTTTTCTTTTAATACATATTCAATGAAATAAAAGGATGGCGTATTACAGAAATAAACTTCACTTTAGAAGTTAAAAAGACTAATCAGACTAAAGAAATATTCGTGTTTTCGAGTACGTGCAATTCTTACATTCAACCACAAAGCAATTCAACTTCATCCTATGTATTCTCAACTATATTTAGCATCAATCAACTTTCATTAAAATACCAGCGAAGTATTTATTCTAAGCGCTGCTAGCAATTTAAGCATTTATTCTATGCACTGCTAGCATTCTATGCTATTTATTCAAGAACTTCAATAAATTCCATACTTCTTACAATTTTGTAAATAGAATATTTAGGAGACGCTTAAATAATTGACATTATATGCATTGTTGATTTAATAGCAAATACAAGCTATCAGTTCAATCAGTATTCAAGCCTTTTCAATGGTTCTGTACAATATGTCTCATACTTGTGAGGCTAGTATTTATATCAAACATCTTAGTTTTAAATATATTCATGATTTGATAGCATGAAGAGACTAATATAGTATCAAAGAAGTGTGGAAAAATTAATTTTTAAACAGGGTTGTTGGTTGTGTCTTATGGCGCAAAGGCTATACTAGGACTTGACAGGGTATTTTACATGCTTTAGGTTGAATTGCGTTTTGCTGACACTTGCACCATAAACCCAAATCAAGCAACTAGATTGAAGCAGATGTTTGACTAAGTTTTTTTTACTGTAAGTATCCATGAACATAATTTCTCTCTTGGTGAGTACTAACAGAATGGAATCGTTATATATTTGAATTCGGTGCGGAAAATTGAACATTTTAAATTTTGCTTTATCTTGAGACATCCTTTTTACTGATGGCAATAACTTAGCGTTCCGAACCTAAGGAGACGACATAGCTTACCAAAGCTTTTAAAGGATTAGAAGATTTAATTTCATGAACAAAAGTGAAAGCTTGATCGTCATTTAATTCGCGCTTCAATTATGCTTTAATCAAGATTCTGCAACTCTGGTTTTCATGCAACTAATGCGACATTTTAAGAACTAGCACAAAATTTGTTTTGTGACAGCACAAACGGATCTTCTTCCTCGATTTTTCAGTTGAAGTTCTTATCTAACTTCTTAAATAAACCCAACTTGTATTTAGTGAAAGGACTTTTAATGAGATTGTTACGCACTCTTATCTTCGAGAACTGTGGTGCTTCACAAACACATGTTTTCTCTTGTTTCTCTCTTTAACCGTAGTTTGATTTCTAAAAATCCACAACTTACAAAAGCTTTTAGCTTAAATTGTTTATATCTTATTTTTTAGCTTTTTAGCCCCTTCGTGTTTGTAGTTTCTTAAAAGCTGTATTTTAAGAGCAATCTAATTCTTAAACACTGATTGCTTTTATTCCATGGAATCTGCTTTAGTAGTGAATACTTTTCAAAGCTTTTGGGATTTTCAGCTGAGTTCATTTTCCAATCAGCTTTAGTGTCAAAATATTTTTGTTCGAAAGCATGTAAAATAATACATCAACAAATAAGTGTGTTTAGTAGACGAACGAAAGTGTGGATATCCAGTTCAAAACCGAATGTTTACAAAATACGTGATACTTTATAACACACCGCCGAAACAAATATTGAATACATACTATTATAAAAACAACTATCGTTTTATATACTTTCTGAAACATAAACATTGACAAATAATTTATCTTTATAATTTAGCATTTTATAATTTTTTCCTCTTTTAGGATGATCTCGAAATATTTAAAGAACACCACGTAGTAAGAGGCAAAATAGATTTTGTATAAATCGTAAATTGTCGATTTTATTAATTTAGTTGATAAGCATCCATTTTAGTTACTGACATATAAGCCATTATTAGTAAGTCAGCAATGTCCTTAATTTTTTTTAACTTTAAAAGCGAGTTTTATGCAAGTTATCATCAATAGATTTTAGAAAAAAGAATTAAAACGTTTGAGGGGAAATGTGTGGATAGTTTTAAATTGCAACTAAAGAGTAACATACTTTATTTAATTGAAATTTGAAATTATAATTTCAGTAAGTCTTGTATATTTACTGGGAAGTATTTGGAAAAAAATGCCTGAAGTTGTATTTATCGACATATAGGTTGCTGTTATTTATATCATATACAAGGAATCCTGTGTAAGAAATAACTAATAAGTAATTTTCCATTTATTTCGTTTGTGCTTTGTATCCGACTCTAATAACCAATCTTGTATTCTGTATACTTGGTCACTGAGCATAAATTCTTATATTATATACTACATGTAATTTAGTCGAAGAGTATAAAATTCTCTTTCGGATAGCATCAGTTGTAATTTATTAAGGTTTTAAAACTCAATTCTACTAATACTAGACAATCTACTCATCAACATTATCTCGGAAAGCTGTTGTTTCTTCTCTTACTCGCGTTCCGGTTATAAAAATTTCTCCACCATCATTATGTAAAGTTCAGAATAAAAGTATACCAATTTTGTTTGGAAGTTCTGTATTGTGTAATGTTACAGAAGGGAGTAACGTATCCTTCTGTGTGCTCTTGAAAAGTCTAATCTTACTCTTGCGTTGCAGATAGATGCACATTCCTGGGTTATTAAAGGATAGTATTTTGGTATCATAGAGGCTAGCCGAACTAATTACACAAATTGGCCCCATTTTTCTCGTAACGAAATACTATCTGCTTCTTCACCTGACTGGGGTAAACTCCTGCGAAAGTTGCGATTGCCTCTCGGGAATCTGCACGAGATATCACTGAAAATAAGCCGCTTGAGAGTCCGGAAAGTCAATAAAATGTATACTTTATTTCAAAAGAAAGATAAAATGTGAAGCATACTAGATTCTTAAGCACTTAAGTCTCCTAATGTAGGGCAATTTTGACGAAAAATGAGAAAAAGCTTTGATTACTAGATAAATATGCAGCCCATTTCTAACACTGCCTTTGGACATCTATAGAGATGAAAGTAAACAACTTTAGAGACTGTTAGATATATTCTGCATTCGAAGTTCAATGAATAACGTGTCTGATGATTCAAAGACTGATTTAAATTATAAGAATAGTGTCTCATTCCATTTGACGTTTTCAAAATAAATGTTGAGTGAAGTAAATGAGCAGACAGGAAGACCAATATTATTATTTTAAGAAATTTATTTACTTCAAACAGTGGCAGTATATTGAAAAATTTCTTTAGACAGTATATTTTCTATTGATGTATTACGTTTTATACGATTTATGCACTATTTCTAAAGAGATAGTTGTGCCGAGCATATATAGCCTGCTTGCATATCTAGTGTCAAACGATTGACTTCGAAAACTTGACGATTTTACATACATTTACAGGTAAATTAAAAGTTTTTGTTGGCCTCTATCCATGATCAGAAACTTTGCATTAATTCTATACTTTGTTAAAATCCTGAAAAAGTTATTCAAACATTGACACGCATTTTGAAATGGCTATGCTCACAAGAAAAGCCTTTTCTATTATAATTTTTTACTTTTATTCTCATCGGTTTTATTTGGAATTTGATGACAATCAGTGCAATATTTTAATATAGGTATGGTGGTTGTCTCAGATACATCAAATGAATTTACGAAAACTACCATGAAAACGAAACTGGAAGTTTCCTCACAAGTGTAACGTTTCATACTTATCTTAAAACCAGTTGTTCGTTTCTACCATCATAACAACTAGCCATCTAATTCCTAACAAGAAATATATCAAATCTACTAAACTTTTATATACAAAATAAAATGTACTGTAAATTTTATTTCACGGTAAAACAACTTTTGAAAACGATGAAACGATGGTGCACTGAAACTATCTTGACTATGCAGAAACCGTGATGATCGGTGGACCCGGATATTAATTTAAAAATACTCTTATAATAATAAATTAACTTTATAACATAAAAGTTTATTAAAATCGTTGAAGCATAAAAAGTACACTTAAAAGATGAAAAATGCCTCCTCTAAATATGCTGAAAACCTCCTCTGTGAAGCAATGTAATTTTACAAAAATAAATAAACCAAGTGAAGCGAAACCTTTAATTTCTCTGGTGAACAACGACAGCCTTTTCTTTTTCAATAGGAGACAAATGGCATTTTAGAAAGGTCCCCAGAAAAGTTGACACTTCCAGATCTAGATTCAGCCATATTGTCATTCAGGCCTACTTGCACAGATTACACCATATTGATTTCGATAAATGTCTTGTCGGCCTGAAGAACAGTAAGACCCAGAACACATAAATACTAAAAATATCTGTTTTAAGGAGAAATTTTTATCGGAATAAAGGACTCGCTATCTATAGTTCCTGTTTTTTAACCCACCATGTGTTTCGATGAGATATCTTGTCCAAGATCTGAACAATTTTGCAAAGGACGCGAGGTGTCTCGTCGATATAGATCTGGTCAATTTTGCTTAGGGCGAGACACTCGTCGAGACAAAATTGCGCTATAACTACAAGGGGTAATGAATATCGAAGGAAGAAAAACAAATTGTCACGTTCCCAAAACTGGTAGTAGTTTGGTACAGATGTATTACAGAGTGCATCACAGGCTGGTCACTACAATGTAGTTTTCGACACGAAGGGAAACCAACAGGAGAGTTAATCCTTTTTTGTGCATATTGCGTTCAGTATTTATAGAAGGCATGTGATCTTGCCAGCGCACCGGACTCGTGTACCAAGATTCAATTTTTCAAACTTAAATTCAAACTAAAAATACATCTTAAAAATGATTTTAAGACTAGGAAAGAAGTTACTTATTCAATTTTTAAAAAAGGATTAAAAAATGTACAATAGGGATTCTTTCTCGCAAACTAGATCCCACTAAACAGTGTCTTGAACGGAGTAACTAGAATGAGTTACCATTGAACGATTTTACTTCGGTCAAATCTATTTTGAGTGTTACCATTTGAGGTATAATTGAATTAAAAATTAAATGCTATATTAAAATAAGCAGAACATGGCAAGACAAAGGCCTAAAATAAAAATAATTTTAAATATAGAAGTGCCTTTAAGTCTCAAAAATATGTCCTTCTAGACCAAAAGAACTGCAGTTTATTTCCCTGTTCTAAGCTGTCGTTTGAAATTGAGGCGATGTGTAGTTAGGTTTGGGAAAATCTCCTGAAGGAAAAGCATTGCGGAAGATGCACATCCCGTAAGTTGAAGCCCGTTCGAAATAAAAAAAAACTGCTTCTCTGCAGTGTGTGCACTTCCTGGTTCACCAAAGCAAGGTGGAATGCTTTTTCCCCGTCTGGGAGAGGGGCACCCCACATAATTCAATCCCCGTTTTCTGGGGAAGTGAAAGGGTTTAAGAGGTTGATGTTTTCGCAGTAAGATTCCCCCCTCTGCTGAGGGAAAGACCTGCCCTCATCTTTTGCACCACCCTGCTCCTTCGAGAAAGGGTAATGAACTTTCTATTTGGGTTAGTAAAAGACGCTCGGGTATCCATTTTATTTTTAATCGCATGACGTGGTTTTCTAATGAGGAATGCAGTATCAAATGGATTGACTCTGAACGGAGCTGGACTGACGTGATCCGATTTGGGGGAGGGTGAATCTTAAAATGATGGATTTGCGAGGAAAAAAAGATCGTGACAAGTGAAATCTTTGGTGAAAGTTCACTGACCTTTAACGTTTTCATGTGATGCGATGTCTGTACATAATTTCGATTTTGTTGGGAGTAAGTGTGTTAACAATTATGACTATTATAATTGATATAAAAACGGATTTGCCACACTAGTGATTGAATGGTCAGCGCTCTGGATTTTGGTTCAAAATTCTCTGGGCTCAAGCCCTCCACGAGCACATCTTTTTAGGTGTGTATTGGGCTCAAGTACCCAAGGTACTCTAGTGATATATTCTTCTCCCATAGGGTTTACTGTATCTGGTTAACAAAGGGGTCGTGACCCAACCACTCTCTCTTTTATCTCCTCTCCATCCTTTCTTTTTTTTCCCAATTACTTGACATTATCTGTCTTTTGTTTGGCGCAGCTTGACCAAATATGGTAATAAACCCACCAATCTTTGAGTTCGAGTATCAATCACTATATGAATTCTTGTTATGGTCCTATAATTCACTTTAGTCAGTAGGTCTCTGTCAAATTAAATGTCGCTGCATAATATGCCAATAGTGACAAGCCAAAACCAAATCGGATTTTGTGCATATTTATAGGTCACCTTTTTTAAATGAATATTTCATCTATAAATTTAACAAAATAAAAAGCTTGGCTTCAATAGTTTCTTTACTTGGCTCTCCTGTACAATGTACTCTGTAAGCATGTTACTTTTCTCCAAAAAGTATGCGATACGTACTTTTTATTAAGAATGTTTGAGTTTTACAATCTACCCAACACTATTAATTTTCTCATAACTTAAAGAATAAGGTGGATTGAAATATTTAACAAAATATGTAATCCTCCTTATAAGCACCTAGTTTTAGGTGAATCGAAAATGACTAAATTACCTCAAAATACTTTAGAAATCTACTCATTCATTTGGTTCAAACATATTAAAATTAGGAAAATCAGTTTACTTAAATTTTTTCGCTTAGCTTTAATTCATTGATACTGTCCCGAGTCTTGAAATTTCTTCTACCTCTTTTTGTTTATTTTTCGCTAGAAAAATTAACTATCGTTAAGATGAAAAAGAGAAATAGAAACGTTTTGTAATTAATTTTAAATGTATTTTCAATTGAAAATTTACCGTGATGAAACATGTCTTGGTAGAATTGCATTTCTGCTAGGGCAGAAACCTGATACAAAATTGATATTAAAATCAGTGTCATGCAAATAAATTGATAATGTTTGGTTAAAGTACGTTAGCCCTTGCTACAATAAACACACTTCTAAAACATAAGGTAACTTAGTGAGGAAGCGCGACAAGGTAATTAAATATTAGATTAATTTTTGAAGTACAATGTTAGATGAATTGTGATACACCATTGTTAAGAAGTGCCTTAGACACAGTCAATAATTTATACCCTACTTTACTATCAGCAAGGTGTATCAATCGATGTTTCTGCCAATATACTTATGTATCGTTGTTATTCAAGATTGAATTAGCGATTTCCAATTTTAGTTTTGGTCAATATTCATAAAACAGCTTGCGTCACTTTTGGTCTGAAATGTTTGTAATTTCGTATTTCTCAAAAAGAAATCTTTTGAAAAGGTTTCGTTTAAATAAATTTTTTTCTTTAAATACGAAGCTGAATTTTTAACGTTTGGTTTCATCATACTTTTATAATTTTTTTTCAAGTCCGACCACTAACTACTTGGCTTTCGGCACTAGAGGGGATGAAATGACGGCTACTTGCGAAGGAGCACACAATGGGTAAGCCATCAAATACTTCTAGCAAGAACAATTACTAATTTCCTTGCTCTTACAAACCGGGATTCGAGCCCGCGACTGGCAGACAAGCGCTAGGAACACTATACCAGCTAGGCGGCGTTAATAGTTCATATTTAATCGTCTTTTATAGCATGTTGGTTGATAAATAGGTAACTCATCTATTGCATCTAAGAAGATGAAACCTTAGTAAAATCTAAAAACTTCAAAATAAAACTAATAAAAACAAGCAAAAAATCGTCAATAGCTATCTTGGTGAAGCAAATTATCCACCACCATCTAAACAGTAGAGAATTTTGTCATGATGATGATGTTCATTTCACTCCTTCGAAACGGCCAATGATGATGTTTCGTTTATTTCTAATCTATACGAGTTCTACTTTGAAGTTTTAAATTTGTACTACATTTGCCGCAGTTTGTCGCAATGAGAACTTTGCTTTTCAATAAAAACCGTTGAAGTAAACTCTGACAAACTACAAATCAAATCAAGAAATACGCTTTGAACAGGTATGAGCATTCTAAGAAAATTTGTTTCCATTTTCATTCGTCTGAAATCATGCATTACTTATTTTTCATTGACATGTAGGGTCGTTTTCAATAGCGGCAGACAGTCATCTCTGATGGACTTTCCACAAAATCTTGAATCATCTTAAAGGTGGCTACAGATGAATTAATACTACGGAACTTTTCGAATCCCAAATCGAGAATCCAGATTAAATATTTTCTTTGCTTGCCTCTTCTTTAAGACACATCTTGAATTGTGCCCCTTTTCTTGAGCATGCCAAGTTTGGAAAAAGCAGATTCTGTTTTAAGTATCAAAGCCGGGGAGGGAAGTATTGAAAAAGTAAACAAGTGTTCCCTTAATGCTGTTATCATATATGCAGAATATATTATTTATGCTTACAAGGAACAAGTCGGTATCTAGTCGTTATGTGCAAGTTCTATGTACAGTACAGTTAAACCTATTAAGAATCTTTTCTACAGATTGAAAAAAAAGTAGAATACCATGTTCACGTAAATTAAATAAATCAAAGAATAGTTTATAGAAAGCATGAAAGTTATGTTCAGATCTGACTGAACTTTATGAATTACAATAGTAAATTTATTAGGAAAATTTCGAACAAATCTTGCACAGATATTTTCAGTGTTTGATCTTATTCATCATTGTAACTGTGTACTTTTATAAAAAACGTGGAAGAACGATAGGTTTGAAAAGTTGAATAATTAATTAGCACTATAACTTCTGAAGGATTTTTTTAAACCTTTGATAACTCCCTTACAAATGCGAAGTAATCGAATAAGACCATTTTCTGTTTCTTTAGCAGAATAGGTAGAAGAAATATATTTTTTTTGTGTTGAAATTCTTGCTTTTAAACCAAGTATTTATAGCTGTTCAGAACTATATAAATGAAATTTAGAGTTGCAAATTTATTTAAAACAAATTTTGACTTTGATGTAGTCATTATGTTTAAAGAAATAACTTGAAAAACTAAAGCTCTTATCTTCATTTCAAATTACTGAGTATTCTGAGAAGGAATGGTTTTGATACACTTCGTTGTATGGGATTATGATGAAAAACATTACGGTGTTGATATTCACACAAGCAGTTAACATTTACTGTGTTTGGAAATTATGATGTCGAGAATTGATAGAAAACTATTTAGTCTTTATTAAAATATTAAGCTGTAATTTGACTGGTAATATGATTTAAGCATCAATAACTAATCAGAAAATGTTCTTGTTTATTTTGGGACATTTTTCAATTGGTAATCAAACATTAAACTTACAAATTTGTCGAAGATTTTATAAAACTTCATTTTGAGAAAGTCATTAGGTGAACCCATATTAAGCCTCGTAATGAATTTGTCTAACATTACCCTCAAACTATACAAGTTAATAAGATACGAAATGTATTATCATTAATTTTAAGAAGTAGCCTAACTATTAATCAATTTTTCTATTTATATTTTGTCTAGTGAGATTAAATTTTACTTAGTTAATAGTTCTTACAATAATTCAATCGTACATTTAAATTTTACAAAAAGTGAGTTTTTTAATTACATTAATAACATATAAAAATTCCCTAACGATTCTATAACAATAACATAATTCTTTTAAAACTACCCTGCTTAACTGTTGCTATTAACTGTACTAATGTGCACTGTTAACACAGTTACTGTTTTTAAAAACTAACCTAATTAACATAACAAAACCAACCTAATTATAAAATTTGTTAAGATAAAGTTTGTAACTCCAAACACAATATACACCTGACCGTGTTGCAAAATTACGAGGCGTTGTCTTTGAATCTTTCCCTAAGGTATTAATCCCATACCGTCGCCAATAGCCCGCTGTGTTGCTCCAGTGTGATGTTAATTAACTACCCCCCAAAAACTATATGCTCTTACTCATTTGTATCGCCTTATTGAAACAAAGTATAATTTAAACAAACAGTTTTAAAACTTGAAAAACTTTCAAATATATCTCTAGCATATGGGAGTATTGAAATCATAAATAACTCAACATGTTCCAAGAGTTTCTTCACAACAGAACTGAGAACGCTTACTTAGAAAATGATATGTTGTACAAAATTGTCATAGAAGACGAAAGTTAGACAAAATTTAGAATTACTTAAAAATGTCCGTTTTCTATAGTCAGACCTAAATTAAACCTTCTAATCTATCATCCGTAATTTTCTAACATTTTTTAGTGAATTTAATTTTTAATTTTCCTCTCTACGTTCATTCTTTAAAAAGTTAAAATTGTAGTCTGTTAAAGAAATAAATAGCTTGTTTGTATGACGGATTGAAAACTAGTGGTGTATCTAAGGGATTTGAAATTTATAATTGTTCCTTGATAATTCTACTAAAGGAGTATTGTGAACATCTTCCGAAATTATTGTTAGCATTTGACGGCCCAGTTCAGAAAGGCATTAGTATTATATTAAGTCATATTTTATCACTTTTATTGCTATCCTTAAATAAAACTACTAGAAAGAAACATATTTTCAGCATTTTCTATAGATAATAAAACTTGGGCCAGTATATATTCAGAAAACAATTATAATTATGCAGAAACGAAAATAAATAAATGTTAAACGAGTAAAAGAACATTAAAATCGTGGAATACATAATTTTCTGATTTAACTTATCTTATATTTCTGTTTGAACGTCGATTGGCCAAAGAAATTTGTTGATTCTGAGTTTTTAAAATATGTTGTCTTCAAAAAATAAATATTTAGGAAACTAAATCACTTCAAGGAAGTAAACCCATTTCAATCACTTTTCTTTGGCATGCCAGTGGAGTAGTTGTCAATACAAAAGCACCTAAGGGTACAAAAATGCTATTGTAATGTGTAATATCAAGCCTAGATTTAGGTTTTTACGAAAATGTACAATTTGTCTGTTTTTCGAAATAAAGCTAACATTAAATCCTGTCAAGTACCTGTCAATCCACAAGTAACAGGGACAGTAGCTAAGCCGACATTCATTTCAGCGAAATGTAATTACGAATTTTGTAGAGTATCAGGTTACTGTAATGAGGGAAAGGTTTGCTCAATTTTGTTCGGTCTCTTATTTTTAGTTTCAGTAAATGGTTATTTAATGCTTAAAAAAATGTTAAAAATATATCAAATTCAGCATTATAAGAACTAGCATTACAATTCTGCATTTGAAAAGATCACTAAAAAAAAAATTCAGCAAATTTTTTACTCAACGGCCAGTGAAAATTTTGTACTTCCGAATTTTTGGGACTTATTGTATTTTATATCTGCATTTGAATTTTTATTAATTGGAAGAAGTATCTTCGATTATGTCAATTATTAGTGAAAAATATAATCAATGTAAACCCATTGTTGGGTAAATCCTACTTTACATGTTACCTAAAAACAAATAAAAAGATTATTTTGGTATGATATTATACTAGAAATATCAACGAATATTCGTATTGTAAATATTTGTCTTGCAGTTTTTTGAGATTAGAAATATCCTTCTAAACCTGTTAACCGAAAGAATAAGAGAAAAAACAAAGTTTAAGATTTTTGATACTTGGATCATATGTGGGGTTTGCCATACTAGTCTTAAGCTAGCTAAAAGTTGATATATTTAGGAAAATATCTTACTTTTTCTGTACAAACGATTTTTTAGATTGTTGAGAGGTTTTAAATGTTCAATAATTACAAAATATTTTTGTGTTCCACATACTTAATATAGAATAGAAACTAACGTGATAAAAATGTGACTGATGAAATTCTCACTAAAAGCTTACATTTTAGTGTGATATTCAAAAACATCGACTCAAAACTTTAGGTGTCCTGTGTTCATCCAATGATTATTACCTAGGCACAAATTTTTCATTTCATTCGAATCGGTCATATAAGAAAGAAATTGTTGGAATTGAAACTTTTTCAGCGTAGGAATTTGTTTACTTTTGCTACACAATTCAAAATTTATAATTATTATTTTTCTTTAAATTTAACATTGTGATAATTTCTTTTTTCCCCAAAGATCTTTTCCTATAAGTTCAATAAAAATGACGACCCATTTAAACTTTCCATTTTTCTTGTTTAGAGTTGATACAATTTTAACAGATTACGTCTACGTAAAATTTTTCTTCCTTTTTGTCACTTAACACAGCATTTGTTTTCACTGTCACATTTTTTAGACTGTTTGAAACTCATATTTTAAGCTATGATATTGATAAATATCCGAAACTAGGTTTTCAATTATTTTGTAAAGAAGAAAAGAGTAGATTAGATTTATTATTATCAAAAGCTTTTTAACATGACCTGTGAAAGGTTACTTTCATTCCTGATTCAAAAAGGCAATTTAAATTTAAAAATTTCTTTTTTAAACAATTTTTTAAAGAATTGATTGAATATGCAAAAGTAACAAATAAAATTTCAAAGTCTACGATTTTACATATGAAGATAACAATTAGGTTTGTAAGTTAAAATAGCAATTTTTAAAAGAATAAATCTCAGTAGTTTCATATCTTTAAATAATCAAGTCGTAAATTAAAATATTTGAAAGAAAATGTTGATTTAAATTAAGATGCTTTCAAATAAATAATTTTTTCTCATATAATTTTGCCAAGTTTTTTAAACTATTTTAAGTCTATTTACTTTTATAATAAATAGGTTTTAAGCCATCTTTCATAAAAAATGTCATCGTTGAACGTTTTTGATTCTATAGTTATATATTATAGAAATATTGCGTATACAAATATAGACTAGTTTAAATTCTATTTGTGTATCTGTAGAATATTTTCTTAAGATTCTCTAAGTAAACAAAATCTCCAAAAATTTTACACTTACACTCAATACCCGTGCATCTCGGCTAACAAACAACAGAAGTAGTTTATTCTAACGAAGTAGAAAACCATTACTGTATTTATAAAATTTTGATCTTTAAAATGGTAATTTTATGGTATTGAAGATTTTGTATGGTCAAGTAGCACATTTTCGATTGTTTCACAAAACAAAAAAATAATGTTTTAAAAGTATTTCCTTTATTTCAGGCTGATTACTTTCGCTTAGAAACTGGTGTCTTTTAATTTTGTACAAAATTCAGGTATTGTTCCAATTTAGGTGAAAGTATTCGTCTACTTTCTGAGGGGATTTGTTTTCTAAAAGCACAACATATATTTACTGCAGTAAAAAAAATTTCAAGTTGAAACAAGAACACAAAATCAAAAATTATTTTTAAATTGCGTATCAAAAATAGGAAATACTAGAAAGTTAGTTGCTTCAAACTTTCTTTTTCAAAAGCTGTTTAAAATTTTTAGAATTTATAGAACATCATTCATAAAGTACTTATCTGAGAAATAACCTATTGCTATAAGAATATAAGTACTTATTTCATGTGCATGTAAATAACGTCAATAACAAAAATATCGACCAACAGCCGATACATACGAAGTTTTTACATCCAGAAGTTAGTTTTTATTTCGTTTGTTGATTTTGTTCTTTTAGTTTTCAATTTACTGTTGTGCATTGCTTCAACTAACTTTCCTCGAAGATTTATTTTGTGTAGTTATGGTTAAAACCGTATATTTTTCCTCGCCGAGTTTTGTGTGATGTGAATTTCAGAAAAAGCACATTTTGAATAATTAATAGTTATAATTACAAAATACGCTTGGATTATATAAATGTGTTTCCTGGCGTTTTCCGTAGTAGAGCAGTGTTTTTCGTTTTTTCTCTCTCTATGCTATCATAAGTTTTTTACTTGTTCCTAACATACCCTAGGCTCCATGATCTGTATGCGTCTGAGAAAACTAAATTTTAACTGTAAATAACCCAAGAATTCTATAGAAAATTGGGGTTATATTGATTGATTTTGTTTATTACTAATGTTGCCTTTTAGTAGAATGGTCCCAAAGATTCTGAACCAAATAAGTTAGAAAAAGAATTGCTTCGTCCATCCTATTTTTGGTTGAACTGTTGTTAAAATTTTGTGGGATCGGTATCACTCAATCCTAACGGTGAAAGTAGAAGTGTTGCTGCCCAATGAATTCAAGTCTTTAAGGTAGGCGAACACCCAAATTTTTTCTTCTTTAATATTCCTTGGTTCCTATTAATATTTTTATCTGATGTATTAATACAAATGTTTTAAGAGTAACATTTATTTTTTATAAATTTAACTTTTTATTAAATCAAAGTCAATCAAAAATTATGTATGACTGGGGTTTCTAATAACAAGGATAGTTATTTAAATTTTGCACCTATTTTGTTGTTTGTTGTACCAAACTCTTCGTTTACATTTGTCAAGTGCATTTGTGCACCCAAACAATTAGTAATAATAATAATACAATCTGAATAATGATATAAAATGAGGAAATTATCCAAAAAAACTCTAAAACGTCTGACTTTATCTCATTATCTTACAAAATTAAAGACTTTATTACTGTTATATTTATTTTTTGAGGTTCACTGCACAGTATAATAACCAATGAACATTTATGCAGAATATCTAAGAAAAAAAATTGAATAGTTGATAGATAGAGTTGTTAAGATAGTGGTAAATACAGAAAAACTCATTTTGAGTAAATTGAAAAAGAAAAATTAGTTCATTAAAAATAATGTTCTGTACATACACTTAAAATTCTTCACTTTTGAATGTTTGATCTTCAGTATGTTGATGTTTGCCTTGTTTTTGCTTTTTGGAAGCTCTGGTAATTTTACTTTGGGTGCTTACACAAGGGGTTGATAGCATTCGTAGCCTTTTTAATTCTTAAGCTATTGAGATCATATAAGTCATTGTAAGTATAATCACCTACTGACAGTTTTAAGGCAATGAACACATCCATAAGTCCTTTCGAGACATCATTAAAAACAGTAACAGCATCATTTTCTCCCAAAGATAGTGTGTTAAAACGCACAAAGTTAAATTTTGGCACTCTCTGCCACACCATACCGTTGGATGATTCATTAGCGTTTTGTGTTTTACCATGTAAACACTTGGAAAGAAGTTCCTTCTTACACAAATCCCCGTAAACAGGTTTTACATTATTAAAAAATATTGTCCAGATTATCCAGGTATTGAAAAAGAATAATCAACGCACATTTTTAATGAATAAACTAAAAAAATTATTTTGTAAAATTTGGGTGTTTACCTAACTTAAAGCTTAAACATCACGCCGTCGTTCAATTTCCCGCTATGAAATCTTTTTCCTATTGCAATTAAAGTCCAATCTGGTTGGGGAAAATTTACAATTTCTGCAGTTTTAGATCATTTTAAGGACCAACATACAGGTTATTTTCAGTAGTATAGAAAAGTTCAAAAAAGCCGTTCTAAAAATGTATTCAAGTGAAGGGGATTCGTTTGAAAGATTAAAACTATTGCTTGGTTCTGTTTCTTTGATACCCGTAGGCACAAAGCTCTTAGACCTTAATATGTAGTTGTGAATCTTTTCTTACGCTTTCAGTGCAGTTTCCTTAAAACTAAGTAAACTACGAAATCGCGAATAAATTTGCTGATAAACTTACTGTATTGATATGTATTTTAAATTGTGTAATATTGCCATTTGAAAGATAATCGAGTTTTTCTTTACTAATTTTGACGGATGTCCCGTTTTAACATTGAGAAACAAATGGAATTAAATTTTGCAAGACGCTTTTAAATAAAAAAGAATAAAAAATATTTTCAATTACTTTTACACTAGTCAACATCAGTTTTAACTCCATAACAAACTAATTTTAATGAAATAATCTTAAAAAATAATTTTCCGCTTTCATAAAGATTTCGAATCCAAAAATTCTTCCATTTTTCAAATGTCTCTATCTGCCTTTATGTTCGTGAAAAAATAAATGTTCGCTTTAGAAAGCTACGAAATTTGGCATTAATACTGAGAAAAAACATTTCTCGACTTGTCGTATGTGCAACATTCTTGCTACTCAATGGTGAAGAATTTGAAAATGATACATATCTTGTTGTATAATCCGATGTTTTAGGAGACTTTTAGGTGACCTTTATATTCGGTTAAGTACGTACTGTTACTTTTATAGTAAAGCTTATTATGTAACACCATCTGCCTATTTTCTAGTTCTAGAAAGCTTGATCTTCCGGAAAAAACAAGTACATATGAGGGGACTGTGGTTCACAAAATACCTCAGATATGTTGATAGTTTAAAATGAATGAAATTAGCTTAAATCGAAGTTTGTTAAGTCTGCATATAGAAAAATCTTGAACACACACACAGATCAGAAAATGTTAAAAACTATGTCCCAACTAAATGCTCATTCAGTATTTTGAGAGCTTGCATTCATCTATGTGCTAGATGACTGAATGGTACAAGTTTCGACTGGACAACAAAAATTGCGTCTAGTTTTTTAGAGACAGGGTATCCAAGGACGTATTTAGAGGAAGGACTAGTTCGACAGCCTAAACAAAATATTTTAAATGATAAAAAAGAAGAAAAACCCATGCTAATTTAATCTTAGACACACACAAAATCGAGGTTTCTTTAATCACACAGGTACAGCGTACGTATATACGTCTGAAAACAGATAAAAACGATCATTGATTGCCTTCGATTAGAATAGGGAGAGAGGATTGGTTCTGAATTCGTGCTTGTGGAAAAATACATTTTGCACATCGATAACAATTATTTTGCTTTTGAATCAATAGCGTTTATAAAGTATAGTAGAATAAAAAATATTATTTTCGAATCTATTTCCATCCTACAGGTATGAGTTTTGTGAAGCATCTTTAGATCGAAACCAAATTTCTTTGAAAGCTAGGGCTAATGATAAGATTGGAAATTAAAGTGCAAAAAAGTGGTATATTTTCTATTTTACAGTTGGTAAAATGCTGATACTTAGACCAGAACATAAGTCTGGGTTAAAAACGTCAGAGAAAATTAATATGAGCAACCTCCCAATGATTTCTCAACTTATTTAATTATTTACGATTATCTATTTTACTATCTTTTTCAGGAGTGTTTGACCTCTTAAATAAAACGCATCTTATGTTTATCAAGACTGCCTAAACTCAAATGTATTTCTAGTGTGATATTTTGATGTCTAATTCTCTCGGATAGGTTAACCAATCCTCAACAAAAAGAATTGCTGATTTTCCAAATGCGTTCATATAACATGAGGGGTTACAAAGTGATGACAGGTTTGATTCTTTCCTAGGTGTATTTCTAACGTGATATTAAACCTTACGTTGTATGTGTACGTCCATTACTAGTCGTTGTCTGTCTTGTGTTTGGCGTCAAATATGGCCCCTGTGCCTTAAAAACCCAGCCAACAATCACTCATCAATTGCTTTTTCCAAAAATCTTTAAGTTTAGTATCTGTCAACCGGTTAATTTATCATGAGTTTGGCGAAATTTGTCCGTGTTCTGGATCTTGCGTCCATAAAGCCAAGCCAAACCAAACGGTTAAAAGACAGATACAAACCTTTTTTTCAATATAAGATTCATGGTGATTTATAATACATCAGTTTTTCACGATTCCCCCTGTTTATCCCAACAATTATCCAACGAACTTTCTAAAATACTTGCACTGAAGTCTGATTTTAACCAATTCATTTATCATTTTGTGATCAATACATTGAAAAAAGGGTGGAAGGTGATTGACTCTGAGGATTGGAATCGAATAAAACTAAACCTGTCTCGTCACAAATTAGCATTCAAATGTGTCTGACCTCAAATTTGTTGACTCCATAGTGCCCAGTTTTGAAATTTATTTTCAACTGATACCGAATGATGTGAACGACGTGACAGCTGAATCAACCCAATGTAAACAGACAGCAGACGCATTTCGTGCAGAAGACCCCGCCACCTATCGATGCAAGCCGAAACTAGACTGCAAGGCGCTGCCTTTGAAATTCGCAGAAAGAGATTTGAAAGTTTTTTTAATGGACCCGTTCGGGTTGATGAGCACCTTAAAAATAGATCTTCAGTTCAAAAATGCATTTGGATGTCATGAAAATACCATTTTTTTAAGTTTCCGAAACTCAGATATTTTACATTATTTATTAGCCTTGTATCAAATTGCATAAATCGACTACAAACTAGTTGAAACCATTTTATCCTGAGTAAGTTGGGTATAAAGCTTGGCTACTGTGTAAAAATTTGGATTTGCCGCTCTAAGTAAGCATACTTTGGTAATTTTTTAAATTATAGAGTGGGAATAGGGTTTTTATTTTATTTTAATATTTTACTTTTTCCAATTATGAGTTTCGTTTTATGAAAAATTTGATATTTTAATTCGCAAACTTTATTAATAGTATCAATGAATATAAATGAAAGCAATATACATAAAACTAATCTTCAAAGGGTCCCTTGTCCCAATAAGTATTTAAAAACAAAAACATGTATGTTTAAAAACTGTTCAAATCAGTTCTATTAAATGTTTTCTGAATTTCCTTTTTGCCCATGTGTGATAATGATGGCCCAATTCAATAATATTTTTATTTTATTCGAAACAATTTTTGGGGTAAATGAAGCGAAATAATAATTGTAATACGTTTAAATATATACATATATATATATTTATTATATTAACATCAATAACTAAATTTCGATCGCAGTCATATTGAATACGTCGTTTGATCATCTTATTGTTTGGGATTAGAATACTAATGACCAAACTATTCAGCGTAAAATCGACCTTTTATTTCTGAAATTTAAAAAATAAAGGCTTATTTCTTCACAAATTCAGTACATATATACTTGTTTTATTTACCTGCACTCTCAGTGCCCTCAAAGAGCAATAACCTCCGTTAAACGTGTAGGCAGTGCATAAGATAACAAATTTTAAAAATAAATACGTACAGTTTTAAAAATAAACTTTGAAAGAACTATAAAGTTCATTTTGAAAAATGTGGTTTTTATGTATGTGTAATTAATTGAATACCTCTAAACACGATAAAATTTACTACCAATTTAGCGATACGGAAAAGTTCAGATTCGGGCATCAACCTCTGGAGTGTAAGGGTTGAGAAAATTCTTTAACAGGTGGAGTGAGAACCCTTTCTGAGAACTAGGGTAAGAAATCGGGCAGACAAAAGGGAACGGAAAAAAAATGTCTTCTCACTTCGGCCCCTTACCTTTCAAGGAAGTGAAAATCCCCACCTTCTGCACCAGGAAAACCTTTCGAGAAAATGGTTATTGAACCCTATCACCTGAGTATTAGTTCTTAACCTGTGTCAACTTAAGATCGCGATTT
The DNA here is from genome assembly GCA_947359465.1 of Metellina segmentata. NCBI lineage: Eukaryota > Metazoa > Arthropoda > Arachnida > Araneae > Tetragnathidae > Metellina > Metellina segmentata. Next base: position 43,988,392 of record OX375872.1, on the reverse strand, counting down.
TTATCTAAACATTTAAAATGAGTGTTTCCTTGGGTTTTCAATCCTATCAAGAAGATTGGATTTTTGAATAATGTATTTTGGTTTTCCGTGATTCATAAATATTAAATGCATATAATTATTAATATTGAGTTTGTAATCGATTTATCGGAATCCAGAGTACTTACCAATTTTTTTTATGTTTTATTTTATGCTTCTCAATACAATTCAAAATCGTGAGATCACACATTTTAAAAGTGGAAATCTCGTGAATTTCTTAAAGCAGCTTCTTTTACCATCTCAAAAAAATTAAATACTTCGTAAATGTGTGTTTCTGTTTGAATTCAAAGTACATTTAACTTTATATTATGATGTATTGGAACTTAAGCTACTCTTCATAAAAATATATGTAGAAGCGGGTTCTTTTATAATTTATAAAACACTACTTTTATTTAAAATATCAAAAACTATCCTTTAACCACATTTTTAAACTTCACGCAGCTGACAGCTCAAATGTTTTCAACGAATTTTTCTTTTATCAATGTCCAGTATTACGTTTTAAGACACTTACTTCAGGAATTGATCTGAGGATCAATACACATTGAAGTTTATTTTATTCATAAATATCTTCGTACCTTAAGTATTAATACTCAAATTACTATTTTGTGTATGTTAAAAAGGTATGTTTCCAAAGTAACTAACCCCCAAACTCACCAGACTTGATTAGCTATTACAAAATTCATTATGCGTATTTAAGTACTTAAATGTGAAAATTCATGTAGAAATGCAGTGGTAAGTGAAACTGAAGCCATTTGTAGATATTGAACATAAAATTAAACTTCTCAGTTTTCGTTTATTTTATGTTGTGCCGTGTGCATAAGTACCCATAATTATGTGGAAAGTTTGTACAGTGTATAAGATCAGAATGTATGTGTTTACATTCATTACGGTTATATTTAATCCTAAGAAAGTTAAAATATTAGTTTGAAATGTTTTGCACTTTCAAATCGAATCTGAAGGCTACTTTACTGATGCTTTCAATGATGTCACACACTCATGTGTGTGCACAAGCAGAAAAGATACCGAATGAAAACTTAAATACAATCTCGTAAGGAACAAAATGTACTCAGAAATACTTTGAAGAAAGCTTGATCGTTTTAACGACCGAAACAGTTTGTGCCAAGTTTTCAAAACATAATTTTGAAAGATTCGTATCTGAAAAATTTATTTATATGTTGATTGCTTTAAAGTATTTCAACAGTTTTAAGACATTGTAAGTTATATGACATGAATAGTTTACAGATATCAATTTTAGAATAACTCAAAGATGAAAATCTGCTTATATCAATTTGTTAATTATTTTATTAATTATTTATCAAAACATTTTAATAATTTTGAACTATTATTTTGCATTTGAAAACTCGCATTTTCTAACAAAAATTTTGAATTAATACAGAACACGATTACTAACTTGATGTGTGTAATGTGACTTTGTTTTGAAAACCTAAATCAGTATATTTTAAAGGATATTCCAAAAGTTATATTAATGTAATGTGAGGAGTTTTATTGAAATTCCTTGAAATCTGATTATAAGATTATAAGGCATTTTTAAATTGCACTTTTCAATCATTGTCAAATTCTGACTTATAAAATCTTATACTTAGATCCAAATTTAAATGCCTATTTGATCCCTAAAAACAATATGTTACGTTATTTAAGTATCGAATTTTTTATTACTTTTCAGTGAGGAGAGTATCGATAATGAGTAAAAGAGTTAATAATGCTATTCATAGATATCGCGCGCATTTAGCTTTAAGAGCACTGTTGCTCTCAAATAAATCTGAATTAGAGAAATGAGTGTTTATTACCCACTAAGTGAACACAAATTGAAGAGTTGCTTTGCCAATTAACCGTAAAGAAATTAAGACTCAATTTAGATGAGCTTAAGTTTACTTAAAGAAAATATTTATTAAAACACATACTAAAATGTTTTAAAAATGATATAAATAAAACTGATACACAAATGTTTTTTTTAAACATTGAGTGACTCTCTCTCTCTCTCTTTTAATGAAAAAATGTGATGAGATCAGTGTGAGATGTGTGCTGAGAATGTGATCAATCTGTTGATAAATTAGGTTTTACATAATTTATCAACAGATTAATAGTCTCCGACTGCTCTTTTGGTACTTGCATTTAACTTCAAATATCAACTGAAGCATATTGCTAAAACTCAAATTTTCGGAGATATTTAAGTGATTTAATTAATGTAACCAAATCCTAAAATTTGATATACTATTTTTGAGAAGTTTTATGACTATTTATGCATAATTCTTAATCTCAAGTATTTTCCTCAGGTAGAAAAAAAGATTATGCGTGTTTTAGAACGCTCTCACAATTGTAAAGTGTAAAAAGCATTTTATATTGAAATGATTAGCAGATAGTAATTTTATTCTACTTATAAATTAATTTGTTACGTAATTACAGTTTAAATAAAACACTTATAGGTTAATTTTGGGTTTATACACATGCGAGGCTTATTTACGTTTATTACTTTTTTTTATTTTATGCATGAAATAGTAACTTTATTCCCATTATAAATCCTGCACATTAACTTTTTTTCAGTTGTATGAAACTGTAAGGATAGATTCCTTCACATATTCCTCATTTAACAACAAATACTTTTTATTGTTCTTTCTAGTTCAGTTTTGAGTATTGATTAACGCCATTTAATTTTTAAATTTGTAAAGTAAAATTTTTTTAATTGATTTAAGATTATTTGTTACATATGTTTTTAAATCTTCACAAATCATACTATTTTTTCTTTTTAAGGTAAAACAACTTATAAAAACCCATTATCAAACAAAAATCACCAAAGGTTATTGTAGTTAGTTAGAAAATTGGCAAATTTAGGTAAAAAAAATTACTAAATGGTAAAACATTACAACTGAAACTTACGAATTCATACGCCTAAAATTTTGAATTCTCCAAAATATCTAAGCTAGGGTCTGAACTAATTGAAATACAATATTTCTTTCCACTCATGGTATATTGGAAATAATGTAGAAGAAATTTTGACGGTTTCCTTCAAGCGGCAACACTGAAATCTCTAAAAGGTTTTCCTTTCGAAATAACTTATACCTTAGTTCAGGCCCTCCAACAGAAAAATAAATATTATTACATCCAATTTCATTTAAAATATAAAGTACATTTTTATTTATCACTTTTCTCCTGCAATATATAATCAGAGAAAATGTATTTAAAATTTTGAAAACGAACTAAAAAAAACAGTTTCAAGGTATATTCACATGTCTTTATAACTGCTCTATTCACGGTACATGCAAAACAAAAACAGTTTTACAAAGAAGTCTAAATATTAAGGTTATATGTAATAAAACTAACTATGCAATTTTAGTCAAAAATTGATTTTTCTGCGCAACTAGATACCTTAACACCTTAGAATGATTTCAGATATAATTCAATGAAGTGTGGGATTACAATTTAAATGCCTCAACTTAAATATTAAAACAATAAAAGATGAAGGGAAATCATATTTGACAGCTAAATATAGTCAAAAAGTCTTTACTATTCTTCAATGAAGACACATGTATAAAATAGTTTCCTGTAGAGAAATTAAGATTTTGATAAAGCTTGCTAATTAAAGTCTTGGTGCAGTAACTTTGTGCTTCTTACTCATTAACATATTAATTGCTTAAAACTTTTTAAAGAAATGTCTTAACTTTTCCTTCAAATTTGAATAACCAAGAATTTAATTTTAAACACGTAATTAAATTTTATCCCCAACCCAGGCAAAACGTAGCGAAAACAATCTGTATTTTACAGTATAAAAGAAACAAAGCCTTTTAGGAGCATTTCCTGCGGTTATAAATTTATACAGTAAAATAACACGTTCTAAATTATGAAGTGTAATTACCACCTAACTCTACGCTCTGATAAACATAAGACGGCTATTCATAGCCACGAGGAAAAAAGGACAAGTCACGCATACTTGTGACTCTTCTAAGTCTTGAAACCTGAGAGGACATCAAAAACTTTGTATTAGAGAGCACAATATACAGGTCTCTCGATTTCTAATTTTTACCACACGTTTTACACGCAAACACGCAGAATCTCTTGAGTTTTATTACAATGCTTCTGAATCTCGCTAACCGTGTTTTGTCGCGTAACATAACTTTACAATACTTTTAAGTCCTAAGTCACTGTGTGTGTGTGTTTGTGTGTTTGTGTGTGTGTGTGTGAGTGTGTGTGTGTGAGAGAGAGAGAGATAGAGAGAGAGCATGTAGAGGAATACTTTTTTTTATATATATTTAGACGTTCGTAAAAATTATCTTACTCCCACTGTATTAGTTATTTAATTTTTAATTCTATTGAGTAAAAATAAAGTCAAACATTTTATTAAAATCTAATATAACTACTCAAAAGAACACCATTTCTGTTAAGTCATAATCGTTTCAGAAGAAATGTTTTGTGGTTAAAAAATAAGAAAGTAAGCTTTTACATTACAGTTTCGTGAAATATTAATTAACTGATTCGGTTATTTGTCCTTCAGTTTATCTCATTTCACTTCTATTTAAATAATAGAATGACAGTTTAGTTCATAGTTTTGCGAGATGCCATCGTTTTATTAAATAACATTGCTTTTCGGAAGGAAATTTTTTTATTCTTGCACACTCTTGTTTACGTACACTCAATTGCTGTTAGATAAAATCTATCGATGCATTGATACATTCAAAAATATGCTGCATATTAAGGATGCTTGAAGGTTATTAAATGTTGGAGACCGTAAAGTACTAAGTTAACCTCAGTTACATATGGCTTGAAAATCAGCTAATTAGCATTAGTTTGAACCCTCCTAAGCTAGATAAGCAGTTGTTACATGCACAAACATCCAATTTTTTTAAAATGTTAACCCGTCATCTAAGTAAAAAAAAGTCTAAGCACTATTTTTTGATTGAACACTTGAAGTTCTAATGGATTTGACTTGCTTTTGAGTTCCCTAAGACAAAATATCCCAAATAATGGCAAGCCTATTGATTTTTCCATCCTTGCAAGTCAACTATTACATTTGCAATGAGTTGTACGCATGTTTCGTATTTACCTTCATATCAAATTTATAGAAAAGTAATGAGCTCCCGTGTGAAAGGAGGTTCATTATCCAAGTGAACTGATTAAAATGTCAACTCTGAGGTACAGAAAAAGTGTGCTCGTCGTTATTGAATAAGAGTGTCATTGGAAAGCGAGTGCTAAAGATAAACTGCGAAGCAATCATCCGTTTCAAATAGCAATGCGGATTTGAATTTGGATGGTGTATCTCTTTATCCTGCATTCGACTAAGCACACCCGAGTAAATTGCCAGCGATATTTACCAAAAGAAGTAAAACAGATGCTATTCATTTATAACGAAAACTCTTTTTGGCGTGTCTCAATAATTAAGCGTTTCTGGAGAAAAATTCAAAGGGCAGCAGCAGTCACAAAAGAGTTTTTCCGTTTTCTGAATTTACGATCAGCCTCCCGGAGCTTAAAATAAACATTCGCTTCCAGAGAACACAAACTCTGGAAACTTTTCCCCTGCAACTATTTAGTTCTGGGAAAAAGTAATTACCGCAATTTTGGAGCGTGCCATCCACTCTGCATGCGCTCGTATTAATTATTAGCCGAAGCACCAAGAGCATTACGAGATAATGAATTTTTCAAAAACACTAACATAAAATGACGCAAACCGACGAAAAATCCATTAATTTTTGCATTCTCTTGCCCAATCAAAACTCAGCCAACTGCGCATCAGGCCGAGAAGCGAGCCTGGTTGGCGGTGGCTCTTTATTCTGCACGAGCGAAAAAAACTTTTTCGCTTTGAGCCTTCCGTTCCCCCTTTCTCTTCTTTCCTCCCCCCGCCATCGATCCGTGGGGGGTAACGGAGCGAGGGCTTTTTTGTCCCTCACTCGGCGCCGGGACGCCAGCAAAGACGGAGCTCCTTCTTCCCCCACTCCCCCCTCTCATTAATCGTCCCCCCCACCCGATATTTCCATGGATCGTTTATTTTCCTACCTTTTATGCACTTACCTGCCTTTGGAGCGATAAGAAAGCGATCCTCTTCACGGCAGGAAAAAGATGCGGACGATCTCTGCTGCCGCCATTTTGTCCGTTGCTCGAATCTTGGGCGCTACGCGCACGCCGGTACGCATTCACCCCTTTCGGTCCTTCTTATCTCTCTCGGAGCACTTCGCTCTGTCTCTCTCTGCACACAATTTGTGAGACGAGATCTTTAATCAAAAACAACCCACACATTTTTTAAGGAAGCGTAAACACCCGCTAGCGAAGGCTGGGAACGAAAACGCCGATTTCTAATTCGGGCGATTCGAAGCAAAAACCGCCTTTCTTGAAACAGTCGAAAAAAAAGTTTTTTTTGCTCTTAAATATTTTGATTTAAAAAATATATATATAAGCATGAGTCGAAGCGAGCGATCGATTCGAATTTTCCGCGTATTTGGGGGAAAACTGACCACTGGTCAGTTTCTGGGAAAATCGATTATTCACGCTTCAGTGTGCAAGTTTGGTCTTTTTTTTTATTTTTCGCCAGGTTTTGTGACTGTTTGTCCTTAATATTTCTTAAGGCGGCTCGTCCGGCTCCGTTTTCCGAGCGTCCGAACTTCGCCAAGCGCCGGACACCGCCTCGCTCAAGTTTCCGGGGTCGCGATTCGGAGCGCCGGCCGTCGCAAAAGTGTCTAAAAAGAACGTACCTTGCCGCATATGATGCTGCCAGACTCTGGGGTCCCTGCTGCCAGGTCCTCTTCGCCTCGGCTCGCTGGTCATCTCTGTAGGTCGTCGAGTGTCCAGACAAAAGAGCGCTGCTTGCTAGCACGCAGACCAGTGACCAAATGCCGGTCCGCAGCTGATAGCAGTTGAAGAGAGGCTAGAGCAGAGGGTGGGCAGGGGCGCTGGCCAATGTAGCTGGGAGCCGCTCTCCCAAACTTCAGCCAGGTGATGCTGTCGACCGATTCACAGAGGTTTTGTAAATAAGCTCTGGGGGTGGGGGACGCGCTACAATTGGCATGCCCTAATTACAAATACACATGACAAACACTTCCCTACGCGGGGAGCAGGGCTTCACACTTCCACTTTTCACTTTTGGATTCCGATACTTTTACTCCCAACTTTATCGCATCGAAAGTTTTTTGTCATGAAAAACCAGATCGACGTTGTCGTCGGGCATATACTGGATCATAGTAGTAACATGGCTAACATGGCCTACAATTAATTTTTCTTTTGTGGTCATCTTCTTCGATTCCTACACTTCTACTCCCAACTTTCTAACTGCGAAGATTTTTTTTCTTTTCGAGATTTGATCGAAGTTTAGAATGTTCTTCGAAGTTAGAATGAATCTTAGAAGTGGATGAAGCGGTTTAAACTTTTTTAACTTTCGTGGTGAGCTATTTTTATTCCTTTACTTTTACTCGTAACTTTACAACTTTGAAGGATGTTTTCTGATCTGATAAGGTCTTCGTGTGTGTGAAGTTTGAAAAAGATTGAACACGCGATCATAGAAATCAGTGACGACTAGTTTATATATCACCGCGATTAATTTTTTTAAAACTTTTGTGGTAAGTTTTGTGTTTACTTCTATACTTCTAGAAGTCTAACTAGTTTTTTCTTTACAAACATATGGATCGTATCTTTGAGCTTTAGATAATGGCTTCTTAAATACTTTTCTATTTTTGGGAAGATAGTATGTCTTTTTTACATCACATATTCAGGTTATCAAAGTTTAGCTTAAAGTTTTAAAATTTAAAAGCCCCTATTTTTCACAAAACATTTACAAATCAATAGTATTTTAATATAGTAATAGTATTTTTTATAGTAAATTTCTTAAGAATTTACATTACGACATACCCTTTAGGAATGTATACGTATTATACAATATATATACAACATCTAATACACTTTAATCATTCTCTATTATTACTTAAATAATTATGTTTTTAGTTTATCATTAGTTTTTAAAACTTAGATTGGGTCAGATTGACACTTGAAAAACTTGAAAACTTGTTAAAAAACTTATATTTGAAAGTACTAGAGCTATCTGGGACGTATTGCTGAAACTGCATTTTAAACAATAGGGTTAAAAAATCTGTTAACTTTCTGCAAAAAAATTTTCCTACGGTTTTAGAGCGCTTTTATCCCCTAAATTAGTGGTCGAAAAAACATTTCTTTTCAAACAAACCAACCTATTGAATTGATATTATAAACATGTCCTTAAATTTGTTTGTCCTTTATTATGTTTATTTTTTTTTTCAATTAAACTTAAATTTAACACTTTTAAGAGACATTTAGAAAAATATGTAAATTTGTTTTATATTGTATTTTCAGACCTTCTCTATTCGGAAGTATCGACTAATATAACCAATTATATAAAAATAAAAGTGACGTTTTTCAAGGTTTTTACTACAAAAAAATAATTTTTTTTTAATCTGTTCTTTTTTTTCCAAAACGTTTTGAATAACTTTTAAAAACACTTTGAATGAAACGGCCTTAAAGAAAATTTCGCCAAACAAAATGGGAGTTCAAGCCTTAATGTCAAATCATCGGCCTAGAAGCTACTTTTTACAATTTCAAAGTGTTTTTCGGCATCTAGTGTTATATAAACCATAAGAATAAAAACGTGTGCTTCCACTTGATTCGTTTTAAATTTTAACGTGAAGTATTTATTAGTTTCTGAGTGAAAACGAGAAATATTTTCAGTGTGTAGAGCAAGTTTTTTCAATGCTAAAATATCGATCTTGAACGTGGGTGAAAGGAATGTCAATGACAGTGATACGGAAGGCACTTTCATCTCTCTCCCTCAAGTTTCGGAAGTGAAAAGAAAAACAAGAGTTACGGATTCGGTAACTAGAGGGCGCTGCTAATCGCGTTGTATCGATCTCCTTCTTACTCTTCTCTTAGGCGAGGGGACGGAGCATCGCTCTTCCTGGGGATGCAAGGGAAAATAAAAACATTTCTCCTTTTCTTGACGTTTTGGCTCCCGCCTACTTATTTGATTGAGTGGAGGGAAGGAAGGGGTTATGTTTGGCGCACTGGCGAGACGCGCAGATCGCCAAACTGCGCGCCTCCGGACGATAAACGGAGTTTTGGGATGTCGCTGTTACAGCGCGCTTTGGAAATAAAAAGCTGAAATAAATTTTTAAATAAATTATAATTGCAATGATGAATTGCCTCCAAAATTTATATATATATACGGTACGACCTTTTAAGAGTTTAGCTATTAACATATTTTTCGATTTATTTTTGAGAAGAGTTGTGATTGGCTTGTAAACCCTTTTTTGCGCTCTTTTGATATACGTCAAATTCTGAAAAGATCAAACGTCATCTATTTCAGTGTTTTTAAGGGCTTGTTATAGTAGTTATGGTAGTTAATTTTCATGTTTATCTTTTTCTTGGTGAATCTGTTCTAAGAGAACTAACTGTTTGCTTTCATTCGAACACACTTATAAATGACACGTATCCTTTTATTTATTATGTTACCTTATTTAAACCAATAAGCGCCTTACCTAATTTAACCCTTTATGCTACCTTATTTACACTAGATGGGCTACTGAAACTGAAAACTGTTTGGATTCAATACCATTTTATAAAAGAAATGTATGCTGTGGTTGAATTTTATAAACAGTTCTTCATAAGAAATAATGTTTTTTTTTTAAATTTACAAATTATTCAGTTAAGTCTTCTCATGTGTTACAGTGCAATGTTTAGTTACTTATATTTTGCCTTTCATTTTCATTCTATTATTAATTTAGTGAAATCATTTCAGAGTTGTCGGTTTTATCGCAGAATAAGGTAAACTTTGAATAAAACATGCTGTATTGGAATCCGTTCTAAGATGAAGGTTCGTAGTGGTCCTGATACTTACTTTAAAGATTTACTTTAAGTAGAAAGTCCTAAGCTAGTTAACTTTTGTGTAGCACAGTTTCCCAAACTTTGTCTCAGTGCCATCTTTTCCAAGATAATTCCTTGCTGCCTCTCTGAAAACTCAACTATTAATAAATTGCACATGCCTGATATTTCTGAATTTCACCATAAGATCTACGTAACTATGTATTTATTTACTTCCAAACAGTCGATATTATGCTGTCTATATTCTTCGGTTTGCGATGGGTACACCTCTATAAAAATTACTCAATAAGTTATCATAAATTAATATTTTATTTATTTATATATTTAAAAATATCGTCTTGAATCCACCTGGGCAGTAACAGAAAATCAAGCGTTTCAGCTTACTATGAATAACTTATCTTATAATTACAACTTTTACAAAATTCAAACCAAAATTGTTCAACATTTTTATTTGTACGGAAGCTAAAAACCAGAGGTATATTTCACTTGCAGAGCATCAAACTGCTTGTAACTACTTGTCATACAGTTCGAATACAGCCTAATAGTGATTTAAGATTTCTAGATTTTCTGAACAATATTGGGGGGGGGGGGGGAAACTGAGCTTGGCATACCATTACATATATTCCCGTCTCTACACTTGTAACAACATGCGGAAATTGTAAGTGTGCGCAAATGCACCCATACAATTCGCTTGTTACGATCTGTCGTCTTGTTTTTCGACCAATGCATTTTACTACGCATAACTTGTGTGAGAAGCATCCCTGTATCTTGAATGTCTGTATGGTCAAGTGTGGATAAGTGCTTGCTCATCACGTTTTCAGACGACAATTTTTTTGCATCTTATTACCCCTCAATATTTTCCATTCCCCTCGTGCCAATATTCCCCCCCCCCCCCGTAAAAAATATAACTATTTCTTTAGTACCCGCAGGGGCAGTAGCATCCATTTTGGTTAACTGGTGTAGTACAATGCGACCGTTGAGTGATAAACCAATCCAACTAGAGAGTTTATATTTCTACAAAACACTCTTTATATACACTATGGACAAAAGTATATGGACACTGCGTGTTTTAAAAAAAAAACTGATTTATTATTCTATTTAGTAACGGGTAGGTCCTCTTTTTGCTTGTATTGCAGCTGCGACACGTCGAGGTATACTTTATACACGTTCTCTGTAAATCTGAGTAGGAATAGCTCGCCATGCCTTTTGCAAGGCTGTGAGAAGAGATTGTTGTGAAAATGGACGTACGTGGCTGTGTCGTAGTCGCCGCTCCAGTTTGTCCCATAAGTGCTCGATCAGATTGAGATTGGGGATCTGAACAGGCCCTTCAAGCAAATTCACCTTATTTTTAGGAAACCAGTTCAGCACACGTTTTGCAGTATGACATGGAGGTTGATCCTGTTGGAAGAAACAACCATCATCGCCCTAGTATTGCCATAGTGTATGCAAGGCCGATTTATCCAGAACGTTTAGGTATACGTCAGAGTTCATGGTACCAGGTTCATAGCAATGGGACGAGTCCTATCCAAAAAAAAAAATAACCCCACTCTAATATGGATCCTCTTTTGAATTTCTGCAGTATCCAAATAAATACTTTCGTCCACATAGTAGCACTATGTAGAGTACATAGTATCGGGTTGATACAAAAGTTCATCCCATATTTGGCGCTAAATGGCATTACATCACAAAACCAAAGTGTTATCTAATATCTACTATCACACGTGTAAAGTTTTGATATTGTTTGAAAGAAGGAATTTCAACGAATACTTGGGGAAAAAATTGTGTTATTAGGTTGAGTTTTTTAAATTTTATTAAGTATTGAAAATAAGGAGCATTTTCGACGAATGCCTTTTTTATTTCCAAAAAGACAAGAAAGCTTCGCAGACGTAAAAGAATATATGTGTTGTGTAGAGCGAGACTGCCATTGACGATTCCACGTGCCTTAAGTGGTTCAGAAAGTTTCTTCACTTGGATCATTTATTTATCTAGAAACATCACAACTTCTATGATCGCAGGATAAATAAAATAATTTTTCTTCATTTTTTGTCAAAATGCGGAACGAACTTTAGAACCAACCCAGTATGTTTCATTGTTATTTTCCTTCTCTTATTCATATTTTGTTCATGTACTAGGTAATATATAAACACTGTATGTAAGGGATTTTTTAGTGATTGCGATGTATATGTAATAGGAGACGATTAAGCGACTTTTCTAAGATTTCTAAAGTTATACATCTGAATAAATAAAAATAACTTAATCGTATAATCATAATTTACACATGGATTTCTTCTGAATGACTGCACTCACTCAACGCATTCTAATATATTTTCGTAATAATTATAATTCGGTATTTAAAATGACGTAGCAGAAAAAAATCCGTATTCGTATAATTCAATCTAAAATTCAATTTTCTGACTTGTTTCAATGCTATCGTCATTAACTATAACAATCACAAGTTCAAACAACTCACCCAATCCATATAAGAACAGTATATCAACCATTTAAAGATTTAGTAAATTTTATTAACCCTCCTAGTGGTTGTCTCGACAAGGTATCTCTCATCATTGGAAAAAGTGACAAGATCTTGATGGACGAGATAACTCGTCATTAGAAAAATACTGACCAAATTTTGATCTCGTCGTCATAAAAAAAATCGGCAATATCTTGTTGACGAGGTATTTCGTAATTAGAAAAATTGCTCAGATCTTGATAGACGAGATATCTCGTAATTAGAAAAAATGATCAGATCTTGATAGACGAAATATCTCGCCCTCAAGATATTACCTATTTTTTATGATGACGAGATCAAGATTTGGTCAGTATTTGTCTAATGACGAGTTATCTCGTCCATCAAGATCTTGTCAGTGTTTATAATGATGAGAGATAACCTTGTCGAGACAACCACTAGGAGGGTTAATGAAATTTACTAAATCTTTAGTTGGTTGATATACGTACTGTTTTTATATGGATCGGGCGAGTTTGACCTTATGATTGTTATAGTTATTCATAGAAGTATAATTTGTAATTAGAAAAATTTGTCAGTTATTGATGGACGAGATACTTCGAAAGAACTTGGAGGGTTAGTCCCTAAACCATCACAAACATTACTCCTGGCTATTTAATTTCCAGTGGAACAATTTTTGTCGAATAAAATCAATTGTTTAATCACTGAAGACTTCTACTTTAGCAGTCATTGAGTAGTTGTATGAAGAGCATATACTGACCGAATACTCTCAGCCAATTGATCCCTTCATCTATAACCACTAATCTACCTATCAACCACTCTCCATCCCCTAATTCCAACACATCCTTTATGTCTGTCGGTGCAAGAAGAAAGACTATTTTTCACGCTAGCAATTAATACCTGATACAAAACCTTGTAGTTCAATAAGAAGGTAGATACCTTTAACGCATGTTAGATGAATAAGTGTATTTTATTGTGTCTAAGCAAAATAAATTAATTCGACGAAGTAATGACAAATCAATCACAATTTCGTTTGAAAACGTGTATGGGTCGTTTTGAAACTTGGGAGTTTTCTTTCTTTTACTTAAAAATAGTGTTTGTGCGTTGGCTTGGAGTTTGGCTCATTAGTCAAATTCATTCATGAATATTAATAAGTATGTCAACTCTCGATTCTCGTGGAGAAACTTGAAACTTCCTATAAGAAAATACAACGTGGTTTTAGAATGTCTGAAATTGATGTTTTTATTTTCTCCAATCCAATCTCAAATTTTAAATTAATGATCTTTAAACTTGAAGCTATATTAATGATTTGGGACTATTTTAATGAAATGGTTTGCAAATGATGCAGGTTCCTAAAGTGTGTTTATTCAGATTGTAGATTGCAGCAAAAACTTTTGATCACTGATTTTAAATCCAAAAGTTATTCGTATTTTCTGTACTAAAAAAAGTTTAAAATGTGTATTTCAAAACAATTCTTTATTATAAATACAGGAGTGGTATTGCAAGTATAAATCAGAGACTCGTTTTACCATTTCTGTCGATACATAATATCCAAGTAATTTTTTAAATACATCTCCTCTAACTTCATTTCATTTAATTAAAAAATTAATAAAATTGATGAGAAAACTAAAACATTTTCGAGTATATACTAATAATTTAAAATTTTCTTAAAATAATATATCTCATGTAATTTGAATTCAAATCAAAGGAAAAAAATCAATTTAGAGATGCAAAAATGATTGAGAGACAAAAATTCAGTTTGTATTTCGTAAAAAATCTGGTATTCATAAACCTAAAAAGGGATAGTATCTAACTATTATGATCTTAAAATTATTTTCGTATTGATATAAAATATAAGAAACAATTTTCTTCAAATAGATTTTGATAAATTCCTTTGAAATGTGGGCCACAGAATCCCGATTTAAAGAGTAACAGATTAGCGATTAGAGGGTTGTGAGTTTTAAACTCGGTCGATTATCATGTACTCGGGGAATGGTGCACGTTAAATCTGTCGTGGCGTCAAATGTCCTCATGTTGGTGTGGTGCGGACGTTTGGAGAGTGGGATGCCAGCTCTGGAGTGACCTCAAAATTACGAGGTTCGTGGTTCAAAATTACGAGGCGTTGTGCTTGATCCTTCTCTTATGGTTTAATCCAAGACCGTAGCCAATAGCACGAGGTGTTGCTCCTGTCCGATGTTAATTAACTACCTACTTACCTTTGAAAGGTATTTATTTTATCCATATTTAATACTTGAACTATAAAGTTTTAAACTATTCTACATCAAAACAATATTTGCTATTGTATATTTTACGTGTCTTCGAATACAATATCCAGTTGCATTTCAAGAATAGCGTGGTTACGTATTCACTTTCCACGTGTGAAGAATCGTAAAATTTATCTTCCTTGAACACTATGGTAAAGGCGAAGATGTGAGTTTTCTTTACCCAAACATACTGGCTATCATAAAGTACACATTGGTTAGTGTGAGTATTAACCACAATTAACAGCGTAATAGGTCAACTGTGCACTAAAAGCACTTATCTTCCCCAAGTATGGGAAACCGAATGAAAGAGTAATTCATAGGAGCTTATGAAATAGCGATTTTGAGCGAATCAGTGTGTCCTTCAACTATCAATTTGTATATTCCTGATACTTTAATCAGCCGGTGGGATAAGTAGCTCCCCCTGCTCCTGAAGTTGCGAGAAAAAATATCGATAGGTAGAATGGGGAAAGATTAATGCAGCTCCTCCGTAGGCTTATTGAAATACCGATTGTCGATATACGTCCACAAGATCGTCTTTCTCCTGTAGAAGAGAGGAGACAGCTCTCTCCTCTACGTCTATAGGCCGGGATATATCTGTAGTGATATATATTAGATTGCTTGCTTTGTTCCGTTTCTTGTCCTGCCTGGCAGCTGTCAATTTGAGTCTCCGTTCTTTAATAAGAGCTCGCTGATCATGTGAAGTGTAAGAAGGGGCAAACAAAGAGGGGACCATTCTTCTAATTATTAAATAAAATGTACCGAATCGCCTGTGTTCTTTATTGAAGATGGATCCGATTTGATTCGGTGAGCGGCCTCTTCTAGGGAGTAGAGGGTGCTCTTTGCTTCAGAATGTGTCGAGAAATTAATGGTTAACAAATATCCGCACGAAGTGTTCTTAGAAGACGGCTCGGATCTGTGCTGTCTGCCCAAGAAACTTCGACATCTAATAAAGATAAAACAAGCTGCGAAGGGCCTCCGCTTTTCGCTCAAACTTCAGCTTCCTCTTTTTTACTTTCGGATTCATTAATAGAATTCCCGCGACAGGAGCTCTGTGACAGATTGAAAGGACACCCGCCCAAAGCAGCCACTTATTTCAAGCCATTCGTAATAACAAAGCGTGCCATCATTCCAAATAATAAGCGTCAATTGGATATTAGTCTCATCAATCCCGTTTCTATTTCACCAACAAGTACAATAAAGAGGGACATTTCCTAAACACCCCAATTCTTCTCTAAGCATTGGGTTTCAAAAGGGTGAAAACATTTTATTCTGCAGTTTTTGCCACTTTACGAAGCACGCTTATAGTTCCATGCCCTTTTTATTACGTTTGCAGCTTTAGATGTCAACTACAAAAAAAAATTATATTGATTTATTTAAATATTTCAAAACAATTTCGTTTTAAAGTTCAATGCAAAGATATCGCAATTACGCTGATTTTATTTGTTTCTTTACCATATGATCCACTACGTTTTATGCTATACTATCTCACAGTACCAATAGCCGATGGAACTCTTATTTAAAACATGAGTAACGTGTATCAAATGGTTTATGCCTTAATGAAATATGGGGTGTAAACTGCAAATTTGTTACATAAGTAACTTATTTTACATACTGATAAATTGTATGTATCGTGATTAGTTTCTGTGTACTAAAATTATTGTAAAATGAAACTTAAAAACTTGCATGGTTAAATGTAATTTTAACTACAGTATTGTTAAATACATACACTACTTCAGTATGTTCTAGCAACTTCTAGTATTGTTAAATATGTACTACTTCAATATTATGTTCTATCTACTTCTCGAACTGATAAATATATACTCCTTCAGCATGTTCTACTACTTCAAGTATTGTTAAATGTATACTAATACATAATAAGGGAGAAATAACAATAGCTGACTTATAAAACCAAAAATATCAACAAAGCTGGAAACTTTTCTAATGTCTAATCACAGAAATGCTTACTTTTCAATAACGTTACATAAATTAAGTAAATTATGTTTATCTTTAGATTTAATCTAGATAAATTTAATCTGAAATGAGAACAGAATTTAGTATTGTAATTGTTTAGGAGGATTATTCATTAGGAAACTATTTTTAGGGTTTCAAATCATGCAAATGGGAAAGTTTAATTTTACGGCTACGACTCACAAGTTTTCTCAACATTCAAAGCCTCTTGTTGTTAAATATTGAGTGATTTTTCAAAAATTATTGAGAAAATAATACACTTATCTTCATTATCATATTTTAATTTTTAAATTTTACTTCAGGATACAAAAGCTCCCCCATAAGAATTGAAACACGATTTTTTTGTTGTGATTAGTAAGTTTAAATTAAAACATTTTAGCCTACCTTTAATAAGAGTACGGATATTTTAATTAAAAAACTCATACGAATATGCTTTTAATAACATCAACAATGTGCATAAATTTCTAAGTTCAACAAAATATTGTGAATGGAAACTTTTTTTAAAGGTGTATGATATACGAGTACTTCCCATAGTTACAATTGACTGGACATTTTCCAAGATCTTACTTTTCATCTAACAAGTTTGTTAACAATTATTCTAACGAGAAAATTTTTTCCATGTTCATCTCTTAGGTCTTAAAAATACTTTAAGCGCTTTTTTGGTGTATGTTCAGCCATTTGAAAATTTTTAAGTGTTTAAAACAATACTTAAGGAAGACAGCTTCTAATTTCTGCTTAATTTTCAAGAAATATCTAAGTATTTGCATCACGCAAGGTTAAGAAGAATTCATAATATGGGAACATATATTTCTCATTTAGCTAGGGCTAAGATTTTGAACCGTTTTCATCTCATGGCACACAAACTAAATTCAAAAATCTGTGGCACACCAAAAGAACCAAAAGAAAAAAACATTTTGCCAACCTGACAAAAAATAGATATAATTGTAATTGGTTTTCAAAAAGTAATTGTAATTACCAACATTGCTTGCTCAAAAGTGGCTTGTAAAAAATCTTTTTGAAACAAATTTATTTATAATATTTAGTTATAAAAGTAATCAAAATTATTTTTGGAGATGACAAATACAAGTAGTTTTGAAATTATTTGAAAATTTTTTTTTTCATAAGTTCAAAACTAAATTGTTGAAATAAAATAAATTTTATGCTAATTTTATGCTCACAATCCATAAGTCACACCGGTTGAAAAACGCTGAGTTAGTGTATTAATAATTTCCTTATTGGGTAAGATGTTTCCTGACAATAATTTATAGTGAAGAAATTGGGGTTTGGGGAAAACGAAAGGTGAACTTAAGGTATGTGGCTACGTTTGGACTTCCTGTTTTAAATGTTCAAGTTATGCATTTTTTTCTTTTTATAGTAAAACAAATTATAAAATATAGAAAACAAAAAATCATTAGTTAATATTTTTTCAAAAATTGGCATATATTGGAAAATTTTGTCAAAAAATGACGTTAACAAAAAACATTAAAACTGCAAAATTTCTGAGTACATTTGCCTATACTTTTGCATAAAGTCTCCAAAATATATAATCTAAGGCCTGAACTAAAAGTAATAGCATAAAATTTCTTTCCATGCATGAAGAATTGGGAATACTGTGGTAGCTTTTTAATCTGAGCTTTTTAAACTTTTCCTTACATTACATAACACTAAAATCCCTCTAAAAAGTTTTCCCTCCAAAATAACTCTTATATTCTTGCTTAAGTACTCCATAACAATTATAAAATTAGTACACAAAAAAATTCGATTCAAAAATATTGAGCACATATTTAGTTACAGTGTTTCTCGTGCAAAACGTTTGCTCAAAATCCCAATCAGACACAATTGCATTTAAAGATTTGAAAACAAATTAAAAAATAAGCTGTCAATCTATATATGCTCCTATTCATCGAACAAACAAAATAAAAATACTTTTGTAAAGAAAAGTCTAGTTATTAATAAAAAAACCGTGAGATGTAATTTTAGTCCAAAATTGACTTCCCAACGTAATTAGATATCTCAATATAACTCGAAATTAATTTCACATTTTGATTTATTGAAGTTTCTTACATCTGGTTTTATAACCTAACTGATTCATTAAAAATTCTGAGTAATGTTCATATAGCATATGTTCTGGACAAGGAATGCTACTTCTACTTGAAGAATGGGAAATTGTAATCGCTATTAAAATTGTAATTCAGTTGTTCTTTAATAACCATTATGGGAGATCCTGATGATGGAGTACTAAATGTCAACTCCTTCATAAAACATATTTTTCCAACTACATCTCTTGTTCCAATCTGAGTATATTAGTAACTGCCAGTTGTACATTAGATATGTTAATTTCTGAACATATTTTACACCTGCGTTTTTTGTATTTCTTCGTATACTTGTAATATACAAAATGGCAATTTGTGAACATTTAATCAAGTATATGCACATTTCATACCTCCCAATACAATGAAATTAATTAAAAGGCAGAGAAAGAATTTAGCACAATTTTATTCCACCTAACATGAAAACGTTTTTCAGTGGTAAATAACGCATGTTTGTAATAAATACATTGAATGAATGATTAATTACTTTCGCTGATCGTATTTTGACGTCCCTGTTTGAAGCAATAGCAAATTAGTTAATTTTGAAGGTCTTGTTTAAAGTAATAGTTAAAGTTATAATTTTACTTTAAATATTCGTTATATCACTACCCACATAACATTTTCCTTAAAAAGGGAAATAATATTTATTGCTGTCTCAAAGTGATAAGTGGAGGAAAGCGCATCAAGTGATAAAATTGCTTTATAGCGATAATTTTGATTAAATTCCGTTGTGCCAGATGTATTAAAAGTGGATAAAATACAAGTACACACATTATGGAAACACAGTTAAAAAATCCACTTCTATCATAATTAAGTAAAACAGGTTTCGGCGATTTATGTACATCTAATCACCGTTAACGAGGAAATTTAAAACCAAAGTTCGTACTGTACTATACCTTCAAATAACGCAAGTCCTAAGAATAATGCCTTTACAACTATGTCGAATTTGTATAATTTTCGGTAAATGTTGCATTGATGGGTAAAAATTGGGGGCATTGCCAACTTCAAGTTAGAATCTTTAGAAATTTTTAATTCTCCACTTCTCCTTGTTTTCAATTTTATGCCTATTGTTTATAATTTTAGTCCCATCGTAAAATTTTTTTTGAAAAATTCATGTTCCAGTGAAGACAATACGTCGGTAATACAATTTAAATTCGTTTTTCACGATACTTTATTTTTATTGTCAAATTACTTTAAGATACTTTGAAGACTTACAGTTAGTTCCCTTAGAGAGGGATGGATGATTAAAAGTTTAGTACGTTATGCCCATCACATTCCTTATACTCTTCAGTATAACATAATTCAATATTTAGCAAAATTCAAATAATTCGTCTCATGAGTTTGAAGAAAAATGCAAGTAAACTTGAGGCAAACTGGAATTCTTAGTGCTTAATACGACTATTAAAAATTAATTACAACTTTTCTGTTCTACCCCCCCCCCCATACGCAATCTTATACTTTACTTAGGACGAAACGTCGGAGATCATGTCTTAAAAGGTCAATTGAATTACAATTAACACTCTAAGACAGAAACTTCTTCTCATAAGTACGCTGTTTGACCAAACTGGCCTTTATCATAGGTAAGGTAACCGTTTAATTAATGACTTTTTTCCTCATATCTTTCATTCATTATTTTCAAAAATTAAAATATAAAATAAATACCGCTACCTATCAGAGAGATTAATGTATCAGTTGTCTCATTTCGAGCCAGAGATGGGTAAAATGGTATTTCCCTTGTTTATAAATTTTGTGCATGGTACGAAAAATCACACCAGCAGTAAAAATATTTGTCTAGGTTGATAAAAATAAATGTTTTCACAAAGAAAACCGGTAACTTTGTCTTTACTGTAACTCGGACAAGACACATTTATATGTCTTCATTCCGAACTATCCTGATGGATATTTGAAAGGCATTCAACTATCTCAGTCCCTTTTATTCTGCTCCAAAATGTCGCCACTTGCCCGTTGTGTTGTTCCAGTACGACGTTAATTAAAATATCTACCTACCTGCTCCCAAAAGTATTGCATGATAAGTCCCGGAGTAATAAGGCCTCGTGTGGCAAAATATTTTCTGACTTTCAAAAAAAAAATTGTTCCTTTCTATTCTCGAAAAAACAATTCTGTATATGTTGCACATCTCATACATGTAGTCCATTGTGGTTATTGTCCCAAACACTAATTGGCGTGGTATGGAAGTTTGGAGAGTTGAGTGCCATTTCAGATGTTGCCTCGTCCTCTGATCGTGGTTCGAAATTACGAGGTGTTGTCCTCGGATCTTTCCCTTTGGGTTTGATCTCGGACCGTCGACAATACCCGTTGTGTTGTTCCAGTGTGACGTTAATTAAATCCCTACCTACCTATCCAAAATTCTAAAGACACCAATAGCCCGTTTTGTTGCTCCAGTGCGACGTTAGTTAGAATACCTACAAACCTACCCAAAAGTCTAAAAGCTATTTAAATGCGTTAATATGTGGCGTAAGGAATTTTTAAATGTATTATTTCTCATTTAGGGGAATTCTAAAAAGTTCATAAAATAACTTTTTCGAGCAATAACATGAAATTTTAATCTGATCATCTCAATATTAGATTGTAGCATAACAGACAATTATTGTTTAATTAACTAACTACACATAATGATTATAAAAATTTCTTGATTTTTTTATAAACCATGTCATTTTACAATAAGGGATTAGTGGAATTAGATAGTAAACCTAAAAGATGCAAGATATAGCAGACTGTGTGATACATTTTCGTTTAAATTTGTTTTAAAACTAAATTGGACAATTTCTCGTAATCTATCGTAGAGGATCGATCTAGGACCGTCGCCAATAGCCCGTTGCGTTTTAGTGCGACGTTAATTAACTACCTACCTACTTATCTTAGAAACCAATAACGCTTTGCGTTTCGCCAGTGCAACCTTAATTAAATACTTACCTACCTCTCTTAGAAGCAAATAGCACAGAAATATGAATAAGCAATTTAATACGCAATTCACATAAAAAAATTAAGTTAGATTTTCTTTAAAGTAGTTTTAATAATATAAGTAGTTTTCATTAATTTTCTAATAAGATAGTTTTGTTTTTTTTGAAAAACAGATATCCAAGTTACCATACAGTGTGAGTCAAAAAGATATTAACCATTTACCATATTGGTATATTTTTATTCTATAAATCATGTTATATATCACTAATTTTAAATAAAAAAATAATGCACTTCAAACACAAATTTCACATAAATTTGATGGTTAGATAAGCGATCCTTGTTATACAATAAACTTTGTTCTTCATTTCTGAGGATGACTGAAAGACATCCATCCAAACTTTCTTCTTCCAAAGTAAGTCGTGTGGCTATATTTAGCCTGAAACATAGAAATTCCACAAAGTTTTCTTTTTTTTATAAGTTTTTTAACATCTTTACATAGCATCTTGAGTACACTCGATGTAAAAGTATCACATAATGTTTTTTGTGGCATTTTTAGTTAAATTATTTTTGGTATTCAATTCAAACACTTCTAAATTAAATGATTGAAAGAATTTTACATTTAGGATTTTCAAATGGTTTGTACTTTGCTACTAATTTTTACTATTTTTTGATGAAACTGTGTGTGTGTATATCGAAAAAAATAACTGTACCAAAGTATGGAAAATGCAATATCTATTAATTATAAAAGGGAAACACTTCCATTTACATTTATTTCTCTTTAAAACATTAGTTTTATATTGCAGCATTTTCAGTGCTGTCTTTTTAAATTGTTGGTAATGTTGAAAAACGAAAATTGCTCTTAGAAAAAATTTAAATTCTATATTCCTAACTTTACAATTTATCCTATTGAGAAAATTACAGTATTACGCAACACGAAACGCAATTTAAGTTGATAAATCTTAAGGTAGCAGCAATTTTAAAACAACATGTTAGTGTGGTTTTCTATAAAATGGTTCAAAAATGTTTCATCGTTTGCTATCCCATTTAAAGTTTAGACACTTTCGATTTACCAGATGTTACATCTAAAACTACTTGATTCAGCATGAGACTGATAAGATTTCAAAATGAATTCATCTTTTTAGCTGAAAGACTTCGATAATACATTGGAAATGCTATAAAAACTGATATACTGGTCTAATACTTGGTAGGCCTCCCACGGGAGCGTAAAGATACAGAAATACGACGGAAAATGGACTCTATAAGCTTGCGGAAGTATTCTGTAAGTATTAAACACTATACTTCCTGCAAAGTGGTCCAAAATTATGTTGTATTCCGAGGTGTAGGATTTCTGTGTTCCACAGCGCGTTGCATGGAATTCCAAATGTGTTCTAAACCGTTGAGATCTGGTGTGAATGGCAAGACCCCAATTTCAGATGAGTGTTCCTTTAATCATAATTTGGCGTGCCTAGACTTGTACGGCGACGTCAGAGTCCTGTTGGAAGAGGGCCAAACCCATCAGAATAAACGCAGAACGTGAACGGTTGCAACTCGTAAGAGAGGATGTACACAGTTTTCACCTTTATGAGACGTTTTTTGTAGACATATCAGACACTGATCCACCACAGCCTGTACAGTTCCCTGTTTATATGCGAGAATCGTGGTTTCATGGGGTTTTCTCCACAAATGGATCGCTCCATCTGCCAGAAACAATTGGAAAAGCAACTCGTCAAACCTGTCTACTCATTTCCAGTCATCAAGTGTCCAGTGGCCGTGTTCCCGAGCCCAGGTGAGGTGCATATTTATGTGTCATGTATTCATCAAGGGTACTCGAGATAGGATTTGACTCTTAAAGCCCATAGATGTGAGGGAACATTGCACAATTCTCACGCTGTTTGTTGAGGGTCCAGAATTGCCACGTTGACCCAGAGTCAATTTATAGCCACGCTGCTGTTGTAAATTACAGGTTTTTCAATAATTATTGTAGTTGCGGTGCACCCTTGAAATGGTAATACGTAAAAATCCAAATTTCTATACCACCGAAATGCTACGACCCATATCACAAGGTCCAAATATTAAACAGCGTAGAAAATTTTATTAAATCGTGATAACTTGCCTTTCTCACGATGGAAACAGCTCGCGATGTTTCCACTGTTATCTATCGCTTTTTATATGCACTTAAAGACTCAACCAAGGACATGCATAGGTGGCGTTGCTTTATATTTTACATAGGCTTGTATATAACAGTTTTTCTTGCACTACACCAATATCCTTAACAGATATAATATTTTGTATAACACTGAAGCACAGTTCTTACCTTTTTCTATCAACAAAACTATTAAAATTTAAACATCCAGCTTTCTTAACATACCTTCTTAATTATTTCTTAACTTCTTTAAAATAGCTATTCAGAATATGTAGTTTACTATACTCCGAAGTCGGCAGTTATAGGACATAACTTTTGGCACCTGTAAGACGAAATTCTAAAATTAAGAAGTAATACAATATTTTTTGTGTAAGAAAGAAGAATAGAGAAATTAAGAAAAATTGCTAGGATACTTTAAAAATTCAAAATAACTCAACAATTTTGGAATATCTCCCCTCACCCAGTATTTGATTATGTAACAGTTTTTGGAAATGTAGAATTGTACTTTTTAATACAATCTTCCATGTCGTGATTTAATTCTGTTTTCTATCGAAGTTAAAAAAAGCCTCGTTTCTAGAAAAATTTAAGTTTTGAGGGAAAAAAGTATGGTGATGAATTGAGCGCGCAAATCCTATAACTAGAAATTCCATCCAACATAGAAGCTGTAATCTTCTAAACATTTTAGTTTTTACGTGAATGTGGGAAGGTATGGGGAAATTTTGAATGGTAAAGGCTTTTCTTATCACACTTGGACTATTGACTAGTATCCTGAAAATTTGAAAAACAGTACTGTTTTTTTTTATTTGCAGGCATATATTCAGTCCATAGGCTATATTGATGGCCCACTGTCGAAATACTCAACGGTCTGGAATAACTCGGTCAGCTTTTAAGAGGACCTTGTACATTAAAAATTATTTTCTTACTGACAACACTTTTAGACAAATTTTTAGCAGTTTCGTATGCCAGAATAGTTAAAAAATTAAATTATCAATTTCCTTCAAAATGTGTTGAAAAATTTTTAAATAAAAAAAAAAGTTGAAAAATTTAAGAATTTTTAAAGTATATCTTTTTTTTTTTTAATTTTTGATATAAGCTTGAATCTTTTTATAATATTTCCTGAACTATAATCTGAATTTACAGCTATGGAATTGAAGATACATTGAATAGAGATCTTGAGCTAAAAAATAAAACCTGAAACGCTATGCAAAATATCACGAAAAACGTCACTTTACTGCACATTTATATTTGATAAAAAATTATACTCATAATAACTAAAAATGCACACCTGTATTTCATAATAAGATTCTATATATCATGTAAAAAAAATTGATGTCAATTGATTGGAAATTAAAATACACTTTGAATTACAAGATATATACAAAAAATGAAGAAGGAGAAAAAGCAGTTTAAAGTTTTAAAATTAAAATTATGCTATAAAATTATCAATAGAAATTATTCTAATTTTTACTCTATAGCTACTTTCTACATATAAGCGAAATTTAAAACTTCCCTGGACCATAATTGATCATTTCTAATTTTTTAAGAGCCAATTCCTTTGTTGTGATTTCTTTTTTCACTAACTTTCGAGCACGTTGAAATATGACATTTAAACGGTTCGTTTGCTGATAATTCTTCCGAGCATCAACTATCTGTCCAAGTTTTATGTCAGATCCTAACGTAATCCCAGCAGCTTTCTGAATGTGCTGAATAGTTGAAAGTATCCCTATATTATACTCACAAACTGCTTCTGATGTGGCCATTTCGACGCGTTTCTTTTGGCACAAAATTCTCCTTTGGACACTTGACATGCTGTGTAGACTTTAATTTGCATTTTGCGTCATGCACCTTGAACATCTTTCTAAAGTTCTATTTGAAAAATCTTTTCCAAATGTTCCCCTTTAATTGATGTCCCAACTTTCAATTTATGAGAACCTGGTGGCAAATGTCTGACTTTCGCAGACTGGTAAAAGCACCACGAATTGGAACCCTCGGGACACATGACGTGCTGAGGTTTCTTGTCTGTTGATATGTTATGGTAATGAGTAGCATACATGGCAGTTTTGATGGCATTATTATCAGCTTTATTTGCTAATATTGTATTTTAATAAACAAGTTAATTTTTTATAGTTTTTTTCGGATAAAATGCCACGAGATTTTCCATCCTATGTGATACCACGAGCTTTCCACGTTTTTACTGCATCTCTCAACTGTGTTTCCAAACGTTTACTAATGTGGTTGACACATTCCACTTCTTTATAGTGATATCACGACCATACACACCAAACAAATTATTAAATGTTTTGGCATATCCATCCGAAAGTACAATTGTACATTGGGGAAGGGGGGAGAGATTCCTACCTTTATAATCATAGTTCTGTCGCTTACGTTTAGGCATAATTAATAATAACGTATAAACAGAAAAAGGAAACAGATAACAAATATCAAACAGAAAAACAAAACTAGAATCTTCTTTTTTGATAAAAATTGACAAGCAATGATATCAGTAATACTTACAAAAAAAGTTTCATCTTCTTCTAAGCTATTTGATTTAATTAATCGAAAATAACTATCGAGGTCATGTGGTTAGTTCAGTCAGATCGATTTTTCAGTTAGTTTTGGTTTCGAAGCACTGTGATCGCACTCACAAAAATCCTAATAACTTTTTAAAAAAATATAAGAATCAGTCTGATTTTCTAGGACAACATTTTAAAAAGTATAAGGCAACTTTTAAAGGAAAAAAAAATTTCTGTATTTTTGTCGTTGTTAATGTGCTAGGTCCCCTTAAGGACTGAAAATAAATGCGCCATCTGGGGCACTTCTCTAGTCTTTAGTAAACAGGGGTGTTTCACCCCCAGGATACCAAAGCGATCTTTTTCTGCTTTCATCCCATTCGTCTATTCCTCGATCCCTCTTTTTTTTGCTTTAATGACATTTCGTACTTGAAATTGTCTGCTTTGCTTTTATTTGGCACAACTTGGCCAAATTTGGCCCTTGCGCTATAAACCTTCAAAACAATACAATAACTTCGAACTAACGCCTTGTTTAGCAGTGGGTCCATAGCCATTGTAATATATACGGCAATGAGCTGGCTCACTATATCACCAAAGGTGCTACAATGAATGACAGATCGAGAAACTTCATGACAAAATTCAATATCAGCGTACGATTCTAATGCACTAACATTAATTGAAACGTAGGATAAGTTCACAACCCTGGAAGGGCGAGTCCATGCTACAAATATCTGATAAACCAAGACTAAATGCATTGGTGGGTTTTATCCTAACGTCGTGTCACGATACACTTGGTATAAATGCCAATACTGCCATCAGTGCCGCATTGGCATTTATATCAAGTGTATCTGCCTGCTCTGGAAAAATAATTCTTTGAACAGATCCCATCGGCTTCTTTATGGTATATGAAGACACCTTCTGACCACCTCAAAATCACGTGACCCAGGAACATGGTTTTGTAACAAGGATCATTGTAACAAGGGTTCGATATTCAAAAGTATTGGCATGATGAGATTCATAGAGAATTATCAAGACCTGATTATCCCAAGGGGCAAAAAATCTTTTATCTTGTATTTTTAGTGATACATAGTATGATGGTATATAAATATAACTACTGTCTGGATGTTACAACTTACAGATGTATAGATGGTAATGTGCTCTAAAATTATGGATATACATGCCACCTCTGTGACATGCTCTTTCATCCCAATCACATTTATTTAAACTGATAAAGTGTCTCACGACTTTAGGCATGTAGGGGTGTGTGATGGTTTTAGCAATCCATGGAGATTTTGAGACTTCTCAAAAACAGAATTCTTGAGGCGATAGCAACCGATTGTTTCGTTGTTTTCTCTTTACTGATTGTTAACTTGTATCTGTCTTGTTCATGTTTCGTGGCCCTTTGAAAATAGAAGAATTTTAAAATATCTGATTACAAATAGATATATATGTCATAACTCTTTTCAAAACATGTTTCTAGTCAATCAATCATTTACGAGACACCTGACAGCGACATAATAAATGTGTGCTAAATTGAAACTGATCGGATTCACTTGAGAAAGACACTTTAGAGGCTTAATATGCACCTTATTTTGAAAATCTCAATCCAGGAATTGTAGTGAAATCTGATAGTTTCAGCATACTTTACTTTTGTGTGTATTATATGATATACATTAGCTCTTCTAATTGTTAATTAACAATGTAAAACTATCGACTAAAAAAATGTCAATGGAAAAAATTGAAATGTTTTTCACTGTTTAACTCAACTTTGTTTTTAAGAATTGTTCTAATCACAAAATTTGATTTTGTAATGAAAGGTTTAATCTAGTTTTAGAGGTTTTTATAATAAAAGAACTGCCGACCAACCGGTATAGTGGTTAAGGTGTTACCCTCTAGATCGGAAGGTCCCCGGTTCGAATCCGGGTTCGGGCATGGATGTTTGTAAGCGTATAACAGCTTAGGTGTTGCTTCGTCATCTGAATATGGTTCAAAATTACGATGTAATTGTTAGGGGCAATGATGGCCCTCCCACTGGGTGCTCCTTCACAAGTGGCCATCACTTCCGGCCTTGTAGTGGCCAATGACTTCGGTCAAAATGTGCCCGCCATTAGAAAAAAAAATAATAATAAAAGAACTTCGGTTGTTGCCTTTGTCAATATTTTAGTTCGGTTATTACAGAACTTCCATTGATCTTCCTGATTTAAGTATCGCTTTCTCTAGTTTCGCATTCAGAAATTAAAAAAATATATATATTTCTTTAAATTTACTATTTTTGTTTACAGTACCTGATTCAAAGCAAGCGTCTTAAATCGACATAATTTGTTATTGTGTAAAAATGTAAAATTAGAATAAAAGCACACTTGAAGGTTTTAATTTTAAAATGACTTCAATTTCTAGCACAACATTTCTTCTAGCACAACATTTGCCATCTTTTATATGACACTTAAAACTATTTCATTCATTAAAAGTGATGTGTATAAAGAATCTTTAAATACATATTTATAAATTGTAAAAATTTTCTTTCGTATATTAATGTATAGTCTAATTATAGCCTATATAAAAAATTAAAACTGCAAAGAAAATCTAGAAATAATTCCAATATAATTGTCATGGGATTAAAAACTGAACAAAAACACCGTCGTCTTACAAGTGAAACCCACTAAATCAAAAAAAGTTTAGAGAAAAAGAAAGTGAAAAAATACTACTTCATGTGCCTTCCTCTAAGCGTGTTTCTCAAGAAGAAAAATAACCTTCATGCAAATAAAACTAGCTTATACCAATCAATCGAAAGATTATCAAATTCTATTCTAGAAAAGCTTAAACAACTCATATTTGAAAAATTTGACAAAATACTTCAATTGTACGATATGTAAGAATTAAAATTGTTTTATGTTCGGTTAAACAATCTTTGAATAAAATCATTCTTTGGGATTGAATATTACTAAACTATGACAGTTTTGAAGCTAAAAAATGTTAAATGGTTGGATAAAGGCACGTATCCTGATTGAAACGGTTACCAAAACTATGGGGAAATATGTTTTTTTTAATAAATCAAGCTCTAAATAACTACAAAATTATCTAAGGTTCATATGAAACGACAATTTATCACAAATTAAAAACTTTCAAGTTATACTCAAAGTAATATTCAATTTGAAAAAAAAAATGGTATTTAATATTGGTAAACTAACAAATTTATCAGAAATAAAAAACCTCCTTGTTTCACATAAAAAATCCAAGTTTATCTAGTCCTAAAGAAATAAATACATTTCATGTTTTTACGTTTTATGTTTGAAAGAGTTTGGAAGTCTTGATACGGCATTCTATATATTTGAAATGGTATTCTTCCAACTTAAACAAAATATATATTTGCTATATCAGTGCTGCATTCAACAGCTTTGCTCTAAAATCTCAAGTGTGTAAGCTTCCTAAATAGATTTGTATTTACCAAAGTTAGTTGCGAAGTTTTCCCGTTCCATCTTAATCAACACCGCTCAAGCACGAGCTTCTATATCAATCAAATAATTACCAATACTTAACTACATTTATTACGTGTTTGATTCCTACCATGGGCATTCCTCCCTGGGTGCATCTAACTTATGTGCCAGTAAAAACTTTCATTGTGTGTGTCTATTACTTCATATTATATGTCTTGTGTCTGGCGCAGTATGACAATAGGTTGCCCTTGCGCCTTAAAGCCCCAAAAGCCAACCAACCTAAATATATTACAATTCAATCATGTACAGTGGAATATACATGACCAACGACCTTGTGTGTCCTCAGAAGGGTCGGAAAAACGGAGAAAGGACGGAGTCTATAATTTCTTTTTATGAATAAAGTATTTAAGCCAAATCAATTCTCAGGATACTGATTAGTTAATTTTAAATTAAGTAATTAAAAAACACATTTCCTATGGAAATATTTTCTGTAACATGAAAAACTTGTTTTCAAAATACGAAAAAGGCTCGCTATGTGGAACTGTCACGGTGTTACATATTGTCTGCACTTGCGTTTCGACGGAAAAGTTGTGTAACATGAAACTGGTATTGAACCGTCACAAATATATTTTGTGGTAAGTAATGCAAGTCTTAATGATTGGCTTTTAAATAAACCTCTAATATTTATTGCACCCCTTCAAAATACCATTAAAAAACGTCTTCTCGATGGACGCTCTCAACAGATTATGGCTGCCTACTTTTATAGAAGCGTTTTGAAAATATTTTGATAGTTAGCTGCTGAGATACTTAGGTGTTCCGTATTCCGTGCATTTATCCCAGTCTTAATACCTTTTCATCCTTTTGTTTGTACCTAATTTGCGTATTTCTGAATAATTAGAAATCATTACTTTCACTCGAGGTAATAACTTCCAATTCAATTGCAAAATGACTCACTGAAATGATCAAGTGAAATTCCACACACAAGCTTCGACGATTGAGAAAGTTTTGTAACAAGGAAATATTAGTACTTTCTTACAATCTTAATGCATTCGTAATTGAAAAAAGATACTTGAAATACCTGCTATTAGAATCCAATTAAGTGTACAACAGTCATTGTGTTCGAAACATAATTGAATTATTAGACTATTTGTAATGCTCAATTCCAATTTATTGCACTTCAATCACAGTTGAAAAATTAATATAGCTTTAAAATGAATCGGGATTATTTCCAAGCACGTTATATTCTGTTCACATTTTGAAAATATATTAACGAATGGTTTCATTTTGAAGCTTAATAAATTTTTCCCGGGATTTTAAAGACGCTGCTTCCTTTAAAAATGCTTTTCTGAATGTGTCTTTGAAGCTTTTCTATAAGAGTAGTACAATAAAACTCGCTGATTTAGACTCGGGATTTCTGGTACTTACTTTTCATGGATCAATGGTGAAGATTGTGGATTTTCCGAACCTTCTGCCTTTCTCAGGCAATTATAGTCGCAGTAATATTTTATGAAGGGAGACGGTGCTTGCGATTTTGTAGAATAATTTCAGATTATCAGTAAAATATTTTCTCATCATCACTAAGCGAATTGAGACTTCCAAATGAGATATTTGTTTGATTTTTCTGTAAAGGTACTGATGATGGCGAGAAACACACTCTCTCAAATCGTTTGAATGGGAAGAATGTATTTAGTCTGAGGGGTTGCTACACATACTGTATTTCAAATTCTGCATTTACAATGCATTTTGTAAATATTTTAACAATTTACTACTTTTAACTCATTTTGTAATCTATATAAATAAGAATGGAGTGTTTGTTTGTACGTTCAATATTTTCGACCCATTTCAAGTTTTCTATCCGTTTTGTACCCTACTGATGTCAAATCTGCCCTTTTCGCGTTTGGTGTCGGTCTGTCTGTCTGTCCATCTGTCTGTCTGTCTGTCTGTATGTATGTGCCATATACACGTCCACACGGTTCAATATATTTTCATGGAAATTTGCATACAGTGAGTACTTATCTTCATTTAGTGAGTGGAATTGACTGCGAAAGTCTGTCTGTCCGTCTTTCTGTTCTAAGCTTGATTTTGTGTTTGGTAGTTTGGGTAGGCATCACATTAATTTTATTCCAGATATTTGATTGCAATTTGTTTTTATTTTATACATTACTTATTAGTTTAGTGAATGCAATATTAAACATTTCTTTATTGTTATATTTAGTTGAGTTTCATGCTAAAACACCTGAGTAAGTATGCTTAAATAAACTTTAATTTGGTAGTTTTTGAAAAATTGGAATGTAAATTGAATATTACGATAACTTCGATTGCTTTACCAGTACTGCTAAAAAAGAAATTATTCTTCAAAATTTTTTTTTTTTTTTATGGAATTTTAGTTCCGATATTTCATTTATTTCGAGTCTTATTTTTGTTCTTTGCGCAATGAAAACGATTTCCGAATATTCGGGACAGACGATATTTTTCAACGAACGGGAATGAACAAGGTCGCGCGAATAGTGATATTTTCTGTTTCTTTCGCTCTGAATTAAATTTAACGTTTCTAAATTTTGTGCACTTTTAGTTGTAATTTGTGGCAACTGTGCGAGGTCAAGAGATAAAAATGAATCACAAATTAATATCTTTAGAACAATTTTTTCCGACATCTTTTACTTGTTTTATTTCGCTGTTTTCTGTTTTAAATATTTATTATTTTAATAAATGTGTTTTCCTTCTTATCACACGCAACACCACCACCAAGTATTCGACTTAAAAATAGTAGGTAAGTCAGAATAAATTTTCAGTAATTTTTAAGTGTAGTTAAGCCATTATTGAAATAATAATGCCGTTATTTAAAGAATAATGCCGTTATTGAAAGAATAATAATGCTTAAAAAATTCCGAACTAGAACTTTTCAAACACTAAAAAATTCGTTGTCATAATGACAGGAGAAGATTTCAAATTTTCACAATGTCACAGACCGGATGCAAGAGTGCCACAAGTAAAATAATATTGTTTTGATGACTATGAGTACGAGAGCATTAGCCGTAAATCGTAATTTTTATTAATTGAGTTGAACATGAAAATAACTTAATAAAGGGAATTCCAAAACTCCCTCAAAATCGTCTTTTGTGGTAGTAACCTTAGTGTCACCTTTCGTCATTTTGTAGCTTTGTCATACTGCAAGGGTGCGATGTATGTGAAATGTATTACAAGAATGGATATGCATGTGTAGGATTTGTGTCCAAAGTAAGTTGTAGAAATTATAAAGATGGCGAAAGGTATTCAAATAAAATTTTATTCTACAAAAAACGCAAGTCATTATATATTTTGATTATATCTTCAATTTAGAGTAAACCAATTCAAACCGAGTAGGGTCGGGTATTTTGCTAGTACAATAATAACACTCTACCTTTCACGTGGTGACCACATTTTGTTAAAAACTAGTGTTTGCGAAAAAATATACAATTTTGAGATAAATTGACATAATGATTTTAAAATAGTATAAGAAAAAGTGGGTGCTTCTCGAGGTGATATTGTTTTTTTATTAGTTTACTATACTGACTGTTAATTACTTCCGCAAAAAATTTTCAATACAATAATTTTTAATAGCAACGAAATTTTTTTGTTAAACAGGTTTGATAATCTGTAATTGATGAGTAATTCGCTTCTGTTTCGCTGTCAACGATAGAACTAATTTTGTTGAGAGAGAACTGCCAAATCAATCAACCAATTCGGCGCAGTTTGTCCTTTGTTGGATCATTAAACCCAAATCAACCAACTTTTACCAACAAACCCTAATCATACTAAATTTTTCAAATTATTCTGTTACATTTCATTCGATCACAAATACAATTATACATACTTATTAAATTCCACTTGTTTATTATAGTGTATAAAACATCGGTTAATAAATCTAATCGCACAATTCATGTAGCACGATCAATCTATATAAATAAGAATGGAGTGTTTGTTTGTACATTCAATATTTTCGACCCATTTCAAGTTTTCTATCCGTTTTGGACCCTTCTGATGCCGAATCCGCCTTTTTCTCGATTGGTGTCTGTCTGTCTGTCTGTATGTTGTGCCCTATACACGTCCACGCGGTTTAAGATATTTTCATGGAAATTTGCATACAGTGAGTACTTATCTTGATTTAGTGAGTGGAATTGGTTGCGAAAGTCTGTCTGTCCGTCTTTCTGTTCTATGCTCGATTTTGTGTTTGTGTGTTTGTGTAGGAATCACGTGAATTGTATTCCAGATATTTGATTGCAGTGTATTTTATTTTATACATTATCTATTAATTTAGTGAATGCAATATTAAACATTTCTTTATTGTTATATTTAGATGAGATTCATGCTAAAACACCTGAGTAAGTATACTTAAATCAGCCACAATTTGATAGTTTTCGAAAAATTGGAATGTAGTTTGAGTATTACGATTACTTTCATTTGCTTTACCAGTAATGCTGAAAACCAATTATTTTTCAAAAAAATATTTTTTTATGGTGAAATTTTAGGTCTGATGCTTCATTTATTTCGAGTCTTATTTTTATTATTTGCGCAATGAAAACGATTTCCGAATATTTGGGACAGACGATATTTTTCAACGAAACGAGAATGAACAAGATCGCACGAGCAGTGATATTTTTTCTGGTTCTTTCGCTCTGAATTAATTTCACATTTCTAAATTTTGTTCACTTTTAGTTGTAAGTTGTGGCAACTGTGCGAGATCAAGAGATAAAATTGAATCACAAATTAATATATTTAGAACAATTTTTTGCGACATCTTTTATTTTGTTTTATTTCGCTGTTTCCTGTTTTAAATATTTATTATTTTAATAAATGTGTTTTCCTTCTCATCACACGCAACAGCATCACAAAGTATTAGACTTAAAAATGTTAGGTAAGTCAGTATAAATTTTCAGTAAATTTTAAGTGTAATTATGCCATTATTGAAATAATAATGCCGTTATTTAAAGAATAATGCCGTTATTGAAAGAATAATAATGTCTAAAAATTCCGAACTAGAACTTTTCAAACATTAAAAAATTCGTTGTCATAATGACGGGATAAGATTGCAAAATTTCACAATGTCGCATACCGGAGGCAAGAGTGCCACAAGTAAAAAAATATTGTTTTGTTGACTATGAGTAAATTAAATCGTAATTTTAATTAATTGAGTTGAACATGAAAAGAACTTAAGAAAGGGAATTACAAATCTCCCTCAAAATCGTCTTTTATAGTAGTAACCTTAGTATCACCTTTCGTCATTTTGTAGCTTTGTCATACAGCAATTGTGCGATGTATGTGAAATGTATTACATGAATGGATATTCATGTGTAGGATTTGTGTCCAAAGTAAGTTGTAGAAAATATAAAGATGGCGAAAGGTGTTAAAATAAATTTTTACTCTACAAAAAACGAAGTCATTATATATTTTGATTATCTCTTCAATCTAGAGTAAACCAATTCAAACCGAGTAAGGTCGGGTATTTTGCTAGTTTAAATAGAAATCCTAAATTACCAACAACTGGAAAAAAAATCACATTTTTAGAAAAATCACTTGCATTTCAATTTAAAAATTTCAGACTAAAAAGTAACTTAAAACTCTAAGGTCTGAAGTTAGGTTTGATATTTTTAACTCTAAAAGGTACTAACATTTTTACTTATAATCTATTCAAGGTATGCTTTACCCGTGTTAATCTTTCAAGAAGAAAGCAAAATTAAAATGCAACACAAATTCATAGGTATATATTCGCAGAAAAATTAAGATCAATATTAGATGGATAAATTACTTAATTTAAATACTGGGATTATTTATATGAACAGTAATCTGTTCATTAGAGTGTACTTTCTCGTGTTACCTCTAAAAAGGGGAAGCTACAAACATCATATTTCACTGACTGAAATGATTTTTATTGAAGGAATTAAATGTATTTCTGACAAATGTGGATTAAATCTCCTGTACTTTGTATGATATTATTAAAGATTTTCTAAAAATATTTTAACAGGCATAACATAACTCTAACGTAGACCATAAAATGTTAAGCATTTAAAATTACCTAGTTTTCCCGTATAAACGAGAAAAACGCACCTCGATAATAGTTTTCGAAAACATTTAGTGTTCATAAAAAACCACTAAAGCAAAATAAATACGTCGTATTTATGAATGATAAAGTTCTCTATCAACAAAAAATAGGTTAAAAGTTTTTTTTATTGAATAATAATTAGCCATTATTTTTATGCAAATTCAAACAGATTATTGTATACTAAATTGAGAAATTAAATAGCTCATGAAATAAAATATATCTTGAAGACTTATAAGATTTAATGTAAGTGAAGTTATGTTTACTTTGTTTTTAATATTGGAACTTTATTTACAATTTTTCTTATGTACTTTACAAATACTTATTTCTTTTGTGAAGAAATTGACTTAAACTGAGAGAATGTAACAAGCTTTACAAATAAAATAATTGTTTCTGCCTTTTTAATCATGCAAAAGAAGTTCAAAAATAAACCTTGTTGATAAGTGTTTAGTTCATATATTTGAGACATGCCTTGCATTTAAACTTTATTTTATTACATATCCCTTAATCTCAAATATCCTGTACAGAAGTATATAGTTTTATTGAAATTCTATTAAAATTCGTTTTGCATATATTGCACATTTGAAACAGATTTGTCTTTTTATAATAGTATGCTAATTAACTTAACCGTAACATGAAAGGTATTATTTATTTTGAAAATTTTGTTCGAAATAAGTTTTGATGTAGCATGAATATTTAAAAATTAACGTATAATAAATTCTGGAGTATTTATAAAGTTAGTCTCACATTTTACGGTCCGAAAGACTAACGTTTCTATTAAAACTCCTGGAGTCATATAAATCAAATTAGTGGATAAATAAATCGATCCACTTTGAATTTCCCTCCTGAATGTCTTAAAAAGTCGCTTAGAAACTAACCATGTGAACCAAATGATTATGAGTTTTAAGGCATTGTGCATTGCTTAAAGTAAAATTCCAAGATTTTAGCAACGCAGTGAAGCAGAAATTTCCCTCGATAGGTTGCTTCCCGTTTTCTCTCCTAGTTGATAAAATTAATGAGGCTTCTCAATTTATCAGGGGGATTTACTTATTCATTTACTTCACCAATGATCTTCATTGAAAAGTGGAAAATGAAAAAATCCAGTAAAGTGAACTGCAATGTAACTCCTGTGTGTCCAAAAGATAAATTAATGGTGCCTGAAGATGGTTCCGTATCAAGTGAGCTCTGGCGGGCGACAGTTCCAGCAATTAATATATCTAAAAACCACCCTGTTCCATAAGAAAGGACTTTCACATCATTTTCGATCCCTTCACCATGTTAAATCTTTAAATCAGATGCAGTCCTCATTAAAATTTATGCTCCTCTTCCTCGAAGCCAATACCGACAACCATAAATTTTCGAGCTGCTCTCTCTCTACTTACTTTTAATCGAGGAATATAATGTTCTTTGGTTGTTAGAAGTATCTAACGGTAGAAACTAAATTTTCCTCACGGAAACTGGAAAATATGATATTGGCTGAGATTTGATTGCAACGCTTCATAATTTTTGGACACAGAATATTAGCTTATTCCGACGTATTATAGGGACCTCGCAAATAAAACTTTTACTGGCACGCTGCCGTGTCACATTTCAACGATTAACTGACGGAATTGATGAATGATAACGTAAAAATATACATCTCCATAAGATAACAGGGTTCGCAAATATCAGCATACAGTTCGTTTGAAAGAACATAAAAAATATCTATTATGATATATTTATTAATTTTAAATTTATACATACTGAATGATTTTCACGGTTTCCTTTTAAAATGGTTTATTTAAATGGAGCTGTA
Organism: Metellina segmentata; assembly: GCA_947359465.1. Taxonomy (NCBI): domain Eukaryota; kingdom Metazoa; phylum Arthropoda; class Arachnida; order Araneae; family Tetragnathidae; genus Metellina; species Metellina segmentata. The sequence goes on along the minus strand of OX375872.1, from coordinate 43,950,847 downwards.
ACAGTCAAACAATCTTCTGTTAACTATGTACAACAATAAGCACGTGACATTTGTATGTGTGAATAAGATCCTTAAGTTAATGATAATTCCAATATTTAAAAAATGAATGATGGCATTCATTTAACAATATATACTTCTATCTAGCAAGAAAAATAAAAGATAAATAATTGTCCAACTTATAAATCACACAATTCCATTGAACAATATTTCACCACGATACACATATCTAAGGTCTAATGTAGCAGTTTAACTCTCCCGGTTGTTGTATACGAGGTATTTTGTCATTAGAAAAATTGACCAGATCTTAATGGACAAGACATCTTGTCATTAGAAAAAACCTGATCAGATCTTGATGGACAAGACATCTTGTCATTAGAAAAAACCTGATCAGATCTTGATGGACAAGACATCTTGTCATTAGAAAAAAACCTGATCAGACCTTGATGGACAAGACATCTTGTCATTAGAAAAAACCTGATCAGATCTTGATGGACAAGACATCTTGTCATTAGAAAAAACCTGATCAGATCTTGATGGACAAGACATCTTGTCATTAGAAAAAACCTGATCAGATCTCAGTTTTCGTCACCATAAAAAAATCTCGTTGTTAGCAAAACTTATCAAATCTTTATAGACGAGATATCTTGTCGAAATCGCTTAAAAAAGGAAACTAAATACGATGCGATTTGCTGCAGTTAAACCATTGTACTTTACTTTAAATGTTCCAACGCATAAGTGTACGACTGATCCCTCAAAGAAAGCAAGCTAGTAAAAAGTTTTAAATTTCGAAGTCCGGATGTCATTTTCCTTATTCATATTTTTCATTTAAGTAATATTTTCCCGCATTCTATTTTTTAAATGACCACACATGGTATGGTTTGCAAAATTACAATAGAAAATTACTTTTAACTTGCAATGTTGAGTGTAAAAATAATTTTTCATGCCTATTTCTTTCCTCTTTTCTTAACGACTCCCCTTCTCAAATACGCAGCACAAGTTGATGGGATGATAAACTCTGAAGCACCTTTCATCCCTTAAGTCGTAGTAATTGCTTGGTTGTTATAACGGTATTACTTCTCCCTTCCGCCATGTTTCGGTGTGAGCGGGATGATGCTAAATCCAATCCAATCCAATTCAGCTCGCAATCATTGGTCGCTCTTCCTCATTATACTCTTCCGGTCCAAAATGATAACTTTACTTAAACCACTTGATATGGTTATAGGCATTACTGGGACGGCTGGGGATATGCACGGATGAAGAAATACTCCTGCGTTTCGTGGAAAATGCAAAAACTATATACTTGAAGCTTATTTAAGAATATTCTCTTTCATTTAAGAGCTTATCTTCCAGCAAAGTAGCTAAGCTTAAGAGAAAATGTGAAAAAATACAATACTTTCATAAAATTATTTGACGCTTAAAAATAGTTTCCGCAAAATCGTTGAACTGGGTGTGCAAAAAATATTTCTAAAACATAAATATAGAAATAATGATTTATAAAACCAACACAAATTTCTGAAACAAAGTCCAAAAGATGCATTTTGTGTTTCATCCACCGTCATTATTTACCTTTACTTGATTTACCCGAAGACCCCATGCAAATACGAAACTTAAAAACAATAAGTTCATTCGTTATTATTCGAAATTGTATTCATACTTCATTTCTGAATCGATTTATCCGCTTACATGATGTTAGAAATATTCAATGCTTTGACGGTAAAAACATTTGTCCTTCCCGTAAAAAACAATGCCATCTGAATTAGCATATCTTTTAAAGTTAAGCATTTGTATCGAAGGAGCCGATTTTCTTTTTATTTTCTTTAAACTCATCAGATTAAAAAGTGTCGATCTTTAAAAGTGTCTCTTTTTTGAACTTGTTCGAAGAGTCGGCTTCAATGATAATTAGTCGGAGAAGAGTGAAAAATAATCGCATTAATAAAGCTTTAATTAGCAAAAGTTCGTAGTTAAATTCGGAGAGCCCATAATCCCGATTTTGTGACGATATAATCCGAATCTAAATGCGCGCTAAAAAGGAAAGAAAGCCCGGCTGGCCTTCGCTCGGAATCGTATTGAGGAAATAATAATTTCTCATTTCATTCAGATTAAACGGGGGAAATTTTTGCGAAAGAAAAATTCCCATTCCGTGAGGGAGAACGCCATAATGCTGGATCAAGTTGGGAACTTTTCCAAGGTACCCATCTGAGCTTAATGCACTCTCCAAAATGCACGTTCTTATAATTTTTACACTCTCTGCTAGGAGGAAATAAAACTAATCCCATTCAAGCTATTACTTCATGTAGAGGGAGAGTACTTAAAAGAAGAGCATACATTTGTCTCCCTTAACAAATGCTTTCCCAAGACAAGCATTACATTGTTTACAGGAAGAAATAATGCTCTCTACAGATTCTCCGAGGAACAATGGATCGCCAATGCAACTACCTCAGTTAAGAGAATGCAAGGAGAACTGCTTAACAGAGGGTTTACAGGCATGTTTTAAGCTCATAATAGCTTGTATCGAATTCGTTTTATTGCACCTCTACCTCATGGAGCTTCTTGACGACCAGAGGCAATTGCTTTTCCTCGAAGCCTTACAACGACGATAGCTCCATTTCGATATTGGAAATAGTTCTCAAACCCTTTGCAGTGTCTAATGGTGAAAGATCCGCTTATTAGAACTAGAGATTTGATGCATTGCAAAAGGAGCGCTTTCTAAAAAATATCTCGCCAGCAATTTGCTTCATCTATAGTATTGAAGTTGCATTGTATGCAATATCCAATTTGCTATTGGCATCTTCAGTTATACAATAACAATAGAACAATGTTTTGGTCAAATAAAATAAAAACTACGGGCATATTTAATTTCGGTAAGTATTAATGAAAACAGAATACTTAATCATGTATTAAAATGGCCTATTACCTAATGATCACCTATTTTTATGAGGTACGAAATTAAAAATTTGGTTTTGATATTTACTGAAAAAATGCAAATTTCTGTCAATATAGGTGCACACAAGAACAGTTAATGCTTTGACTTCTTTCTTTACAAAGTTCCTTTCATCCTTAAAGCTACAATAAGACTCGAATTTCTTGAATGTTGTATCATAAATCTCCGTCTTAACACTTTGACCGATGAAGACATCTGATAATTATATTCCTTTTGAGAACGCAATGAAAGAATAAAACTCAATTTAATACATATGTAATGGTTATGAGAATCTTATAAATAAAGTTATAAAAAAGGCACGATTATCTTGCATCTTAATAATAAAAATCAATTACAAATTAGCTGAAATAAGAGTTTAAATATAAACTTTGAACTTCTTCAGAATATCGTTCAAAACTTCTGTCGTGATATAGCAAGAGGATAAAAGTTTGATACCTTGCTTCATTTTTAAGCAATATTCACGTGAAAATTCGGTATTTTGCTCACTAAATTGCAAAACTTTCAAAAACCAGATTTATCAGGTGTTTTCATTGAATAAAATAATGTATCTTCTCAAAGTTTTAATTTTTCTGAAAATAGTATCAACACTCTTCTCTATAAATCTGCTCAATCGCTATACTTTGAAAGAAGTATTCAAATATATTGTAGTACTGGTGGGCAATAGTATTTCTATGTTTTTAATCGATTTAGAACAAGTTTAGAATCAATAATTCTCATATGGGTCCCATCTCATTAAATTTTATTACAGAATTTAGAGAAAATAATGTACTGATTGATGTTCTTATTCATGTGCATGAAAAAATGGTTAACTGATTATTTGAATTTGGCTTTATACGCAACATTTGTGGCTGTTATTGAGGCAACATTGAGGATGTTTAACACATACTTTAAAAGTTACAGTCAACACTTATGTGAGTAATAACTTGTAGTCTGATATTGTTTTTTGTAATTTTTCTTTAATATTATGAACTTTCTTAGCGTCATGCGATTTTCAACTAATGTAATGTTTCTTTTATCACCAAATGCCAAGATAAGCACAGCTTTTGGAATAATTCATCGACTCTTTGAATCTTTAGAAAGAGTCTGTTGGTCCTTTACTAAGAAGGATACTTTTGGAATGATTCTATAAGTCTTTTACATAGAATAGAATTCTTTCGAGCGATTCTATCGGTAATTTTGTAGAATAGAATCCTTTGGAAATATTTCAAATTTCCTTCAAAGGAGCCTTTGAGAAGATTCTGTTTGTCAAGGAGGTTAAGTTGGGGTGGTCACGTCGGAAAGACTTCATTATGGATGCTGTGTGAACATCTCGGGGTTAAATACTAGTTACTAGTTATTGATAAAAGTATCTATAAAAATGAAACTCTACTATTGCTCTATTTTAAGGTAAAATCTAATTACGTTTTCACTCCTATATTTAGCTGTACTCTTCTAAAATTTAAATATTTTTACTTAAAACCACTATAAAAAGGTAACATATGATAGTATAATTAGGATCCTCTCTTGTTTTAATTTCTAAATTAACCCTTAAGTTTCCTCCTTAATTCTTAATATTTAATAAGTATAAAAAGTTCAACTAGGGGAATTTGAATTTATTTAATACTTGCATTTTGTTTCTATTTTATAAGGTATTTTGAAAACTCAAAATAACCAAAGGAAATATTTTTACAGAAAAGAATGTAATAGATAGTTTGCCAATACTATACGAAAAGAAATTTTTTGTAGTTATAAAATATTAAAACTTCAATTTTCTAATTTGTATTACACTAAATTAATACACAATATCTGTAATATCTAAAAGTGACAGCACATTCAAAAATAGTTTTAAAAATTAAAAAGGTCTATTTTAAAAAATCAAAATAAACATGTTTTTGACATGTGTGAGGCTAGTGTACACAGAAATAGAAAACAAATAAGATTTTAATGTTATAAGTACTTTTTTTGGTATCTCGTTTCAATCGTTATAATTTTTTTCTCTATCCTTAAAAAGCAGGAATATGAAGACATTTGATATTTTATGACTTAACAACAGAAATTACCTCAACCATCGTCTTATCAAGTGATTATTAATAGTTTTTAGAACTGCAAAATATGATCGTGTCCAGGATAATATGACATTAAAGGATTGTTTCGATATATCTAACCAAATAGATTTAGACTACACTAATATTTTCGTTCTTAATGTCTCGTAAAAATGTTTTGTCATTAAAAGTTTTCGACAAGATTGATACAAAATTTTTACATTACTAGAACTATTCTAAATATAAAAACTATTGAAGTGCTTATAAATATATAAACCACTTGCTGAGCTTGAATAAAATGTTATTTACTATCTCTAACACTAAAGATAAGTACTTTGAATTATTGGATAATTCTATGTAATGAGTTCTTGTGAATTTGACCCGAAACATTTATATTTTTTATAGATTTGAATTACAAAGAATCTAATTTTCAAGTACTCGGAAGAAATTAGAGTACCATGATGTGAGCTACTACATGAAATAAGAAAGCTATTTCAAACAATCCAACTAAGATTGCTTCCAAGAGATATTTGAACATTTTCTGGAGAATGGTAACTATATAGTTTTGATTATTCATTTTACGATAATCCAGTAGTTGTGCAACTTTGTGTCTAGATCACAAACATATGAGTCTGAATTGATGTACTTTCCACTTAAGTAATACTTGTATACCTGACCAGCGGGTGATATTCCATCAAAGTTAGATTACCATGACTAGAACTGTCCTAATCAATTCAGATTTAAAACCTGCAATAAAATACATTTATTATTTTGTTTTTCACAGAAAAAAAATTAGCAATTAATACTGAAAACCAACTCGTTAATTGTATTTTGAAATAAAAGAATTTGGATTATTGGGAGGATTGAGTAGCTTTTAAGTATACTATTTACTATTATATGATTATACATCATGAGATAATTACGTTAGTAATGATATTGTACGTGTATGTATTTATATCAATAAACCCACAAGTGCGCCTATGCATAACACATTACTCTTCTTATCTTAGATTTAATAATATTTAAATGTACTTATTGCGAAGCATTGTAAGAATTAAAGTAACGTTTTAACTAGGAGTATCACACTTCATTGATGTAAAATATAAGAAAGTAAAATTGCTTCATTAATATAGTTCAAGTATTGCATAAAAGTTTCCTTAAAAAGTGTTAATACGAAAGACAAAGAACAAGAAATAAATATTGACTCATTTTTATTAAAAATATAATACAGGCTATCATTTATGTGTCTGAATAACTTTAAAATACATTGTTTTATGAGGTAACGTTTCACGTAATAAGTTCTGCCATTTACATTAATTTAATAAACATTATATAATTTATGTAAAAATAAACGTTGTTTGAAGAAAGTACTTTAAATTTATTTGATTAAGAAGATTTCGTGTGTAGGGGTGTTTAATATTATCTTCCTAATTCTATTGAACTATAATCCATCTCATTTAATAGCTTTAGTAAATAATAAATCGCTAAAAAGATTTTTCACTCCAGTAAAAATTTTTGATGTTAGAATGATAATGATATATGACTAGTGGAAACATCTTTGATTTAAGAGGGACATTAATAAAAAGTAGTCGAGTAGAATTAGTTTAAAATTCCCTGATGATTCTCAGATTAAAATTCCCTCATGATTCTCAGATTAAAATTCCTTTACCAAATTATGTTAATTTTTGAATACTTTAAGTAATTCAACAGATTCATCAAGTCTTACCTTTCATGCGTTAAAAATTTAGTAACTTAAACACATCTAAATTAATTAAACCTATTTAGATCAACCAAGCTTTTGCACCAGAGAGTATTTTAGAAAATTGAGAAGTAACCTTTTTGTAAATCAATCTACATAATTTAAAGGGTAATATATGATCAAAGTAACCAATTTTATACGAAAATATAGTTAAAAATCGTATTTGTTTTACTTAAATTCAATATTTTTACAAATCACGTGTTTTTTTTTTAATTTCCGAAGAATATACTCCAAAAACTAAAGTAATCAATTTGTACGGAATAATTCATGGTTATTTTAACTGTATATTCGATTATTATGAAGAAAACTACTTTTTACCATTTGAATTGCAGTTTAGATTCTTTCTCTAAATTGTTTAAAAGTAAATTTTGTATGAATTCATTCCAAAACTTCACTCTCTCTCTCTCTCTCTCTCTCTCTCTCTCTCTCTCTCTCTTTTTCTACGAATTATTTACATAAAAACCATCTCATTCTTGACACAATTCCCTAAATCTATTTAATAAAACTGTTTATTTGATTAGAATAGTTTTTAAAGAAAATTTTGTTATTTGACACAATGTTTGATATTTATAACGCAATCTTAACATGCATTTTGGTTTTTTAACTTTAACTAGTTTGTAATCAGAAACAAATTTGTAGATTTAAAATAAACTTGTATTTTCTTTTCTAAAATTCAAAATTTCATAGAAAGTTTGTTTGATATGAATCTTATAGATATGCTTTATTTTACGTTTAAATGTTGTGGGGTATCTTGCATATGAATAATTTCTGTTACTAAAACTATCAAATACAAAACGAATTTTGTATTATAAGTGTTTCTCATGGTAACATGCTCTCTAACCTTTTATTGAGTTTTCACCTGTTTGATAAAAAATACTGGTTTATTGTATTCTATGTTCATAAGATTTACCAAAGTAGGAAACGGCGAATAGAAACGACTTAAGTACAGATACGATAACTTACAATATGTTACCAATCGGTTTCATAAATAGTTACAGCATATATTCGTACATATTCATTGTTTCATTACATATTCAATTACATTCTAACATATACGTATTTCTTTTGCACACACAAGACAGATTGAAGATCGCTATATAAGCCTAAGCTCTAGATCTAAATGTTCTCTAACTAAAGGATAAGTTCAGAATTTACTATGCAGGATGAATGGGCTTTTAGTTTTGGACTAATACATTATTAAAATAGATGAATATTTTATTGTTTATTTCATAATGATACACGGGACGATTCAAAACTTACGTTTACTTGTTTAGATCTAAATATTAATGGATGTGGTGCATATATAAATCATGGAAGCCAATTTTCTTCTCGATTATAATTAAAGGGATAATTTCAAAAACCAGATAGGTCCTCCAAACCAAGGTTTGTGAAAAATTAAAATTACGCCAAAAAAAAAAAAAACTTCAATATGTTTTTCTGGTAAATACTTATCGTAACATACTTGAAATTTTAATGTGCATATTTGAGCTGATTCTTCCGACTGCAAATGATAATGATTGCCCTGATTTAACCCTCCAAGTAGTTTTAACAAGATATCTCATCTATCAAGATCTGACGAATTTTCTATTGACAAGATATTTCGTCATATTATTGCCGTTTTTTATGTTTCTTCTAATGACAAGTTATTTCGTCCAAAACGATGTGGTCAGTTTTGCTAGTGATGAGATATCAAACTAGGAATGATAATACTTGTTGGGAATGACAACAACAAGTATTAGTTTGAAATTCTTCATGAATTCAAACGTCTGAACACAATTTCAAATCTCGTGTAGTGAAGGTTTTCTGCATTTGAGACCCATAGATACATAAATCTTACATCAGCCAATGTCTGCGGCTGAAGACACATTCTACACCGTCATGGTATTTCAAACTGAAAGTACACTAGCACCTACTTACCATCTACCGATTCGTAGGTATTTTCCTTCTGCATCACAATGGCGTAACTAGGAGAGTTGCAAGGATGAGCGCTTGGACCGAGCAACGTGGACTTCGGTATGGAACATTTGACCGGAGTTGGATAGCCGTTCTGTCTCCTGACAGGACTATGGCTAAATCTGCGTCATAGATCTATAAAAATAGTATTTATATTCCAAATAGAAAAGGAATCGTAATGTTTCTTCTGTCGCTCTGTTCCGATTTTCAAGATGTATGTTCTCGGATAACTTCGCATATGTTGATTTAAATGTAAGACAGTTATGGGACTTGTGTTTTCATGTCTTGATCCGATGGATTGTTGCTGAAAATTTTGAGGCATAAAATATGTTAGAATTGAATGAAATCTTTTCTTTTTCAATAACATTTATGCATTCGTGCAGCAGGTGAAACCATAATAGATATCGAGTGGTGTGAATATGCAGAGGGGAATCATCCACAGACTTGAGTAAATATATTTTGAAATCAAATTTAAATAGAATATTGTAAACAATGTAGTGGTCTTCATAAGTGAAATTTTGAGTGGCTTTACTTTGCTTTAAACTAGGATACTAGGATGAAAAGTCACTATGTTCCCGATTTCTAAATCCAAAATATTTTTATTGAAAAACGCTAATTTCAATTAAGATCGTAATTAGAATAGATTATTGATACTTTCATCGAAACTTTATGAATTACGAAGTGTTCAAAGTGGTGTTTTAGATATAGCGAAACAAGGTTTTACAAATGTAAATATGCTTAATATCTGTATGATTGTATGCAACTTAAGTGTAAAAGTCAAAAGAAAACATGAGATTAAGTAAATCTATATAAAAATTGAGTTGTGAGCAAGCATAAACATTGATTCAATTGCTTCTCTTATTTCAATGTAAATTTTTAATACTAATTCATTCCTAATAATTGCATTATTTCTAATCAAATGTTCACGAAGCAATACTATAAGAAATTCTAACCTGGTAATAGCATAAACGAATTTAATAACGGATAGTAATTTTTTTTACTATAAACTGACTCTTACTTTTTCCACATTTATATGTTATACTTCATTAGTTCTCCGATTCTTGTCCAGAAATGAAGTTTCATTTTTAAGAGTTTTGTAATTTCCATCTACCGATTTGTAGGTATTTTCATTTTGTATCACAATGGCGTAACTAGGAGAGTTGCAAAGATAAGAGTCAATAATACAACTATTTGCAAGTAATGTTGAATAAATACAACTCGTTTTAAGTATTTTAATGTGCAAAAATTTAAAATCTTTGTTATGCATTTTCTGTTCAGAGTCAGACTTATTTTCTCTAGGTACAGTATTTAGTCCTCATTTAGCACCATATTCATTACAGATAATGTGTGAACTGAAACTTAAAGGACATTACTAAGAATTTAGATGTATAAAATTCACCGGGGTTTCAGTTTTTGATTTTAAGGTTATTTTCTAACGCTACAAATTACTGCTTTAAGTATTAAAAATAAAGATACTGCACTCTACAGAAATACCTGTTACTTACTACATATCACGTAGGAAGAAAAAGCTATTCAATGTAGAATTCAAGCTAAAGTTTTTACCCATCTTTAATGGTTTTATGTAATACTTAACTAATATATTTAAAATATGCTAATGCTAAATATCATTTGGACCAGAGATATTTTCCTTTTCGTGTTTACGATTTTAATAATGATACACGAAGCTAAACATTTCAAATTTAAAATCAAAACCCATAGCTTTTAGATCCTATTCCATAGTTAGATTTTCTCTTACTTCTCTAGCTTCTAAAAATGCTCTATTCAACTGAATATCCTAAATAAATAAATAATGTTCTCATAAATTTTTTTAATACTTCATTTAAAGTCAATGTGCTAAAAAGTTATTGTAATACTTTTTTCTCAACCCACACATAATCGCTAAATATCCACAGCTATTGGTTGAAAGAATCCTGGAAAAGATATGTTGGCCAAAGATCAAAACTGGTTAGATGTCATACAAATAAGATTGCAGATTTTAGAACGAATCTATGCATGCCAACCCCTCTAAGGGTTGAAAAGAAAAAAAATCGAAGATTTGAGGTAACCGAGTTAATGAATTGCAAGTCCTCATTTTGTGATATTTATCATACGCCTCAGAGGGAATTTCCAAATTATCGCCAATTAAGTCAAAAATTAATATATATATATATATATATATATATATATATATATACATATATATACTCTTTATTTTTCTTACATCAGATAAAAATTATATCAGTTCCATGATGTTCCTTCTGCTAAAAATGTCCAAAAGATGTCCTGAATCATCATGAATGTTCTTTCATGACACACCATAACACCGCAGTACGTGATCAGGACTAACTGTTACCTTGATATCTCTATACTCTAGAATAGTTAGTTATAAAACGAAAAAAGAAATCATTGCCATCATATTTCTAAATCTGTCACAAAACAGTTGTTTCTTTATGTATAGTTTTTATGCTGATTTAATTGGAAATTATTTCTTTCTGCTCTAATATTTTAATAATAATTCTCTTTTCTGAGTGTATTTCTGTCTTTTCTGTGTCTTTTGTGTACTTCCATTTTCTTGAAGTTGTTTGGCTCAACTTGTCCAAATACAGCCGCTGCAACATAAAACGCAACCAACCTATCTTGACCAATTGACTTTTATTGGAAATAATAAGGATTTATAACTAGTACTTCTAGGTACATATATGGGGAAACTATTTTTTAGACTGCTTCGTCTTTTACGTATCGCTGTTATTATAAATGAATCGAGGTTTAATTTTGGTTTAGTCGTTGTTCATGTACCTTCTCCATTTCTCCGAAGCCATCTGGTCAATGTAGATTACAATAGGAACCGATCAATTCTATTGAACACATGGGAGGTAGAGATACGCCATTAATGAATGTGTAGACATATCAAATGAGACACTTGCTTTCAAACAAAACTGAAGAAACATTAGAGCAAAAAGTGCGTTTTAGAGTTGCTGTATGTCCCTTTATAAAAGGAATATTTTTATGGAACAATAAAACTTCCCTTTTTTAAGGGTACACGTACCCTAAAAACGACCAAAATATTGAAAACAATTTTTATTGTCTCAATTATTACGGGTTAAATAATAAATGTGCAAAGCTTCATAGCTGTAACAGCATTCTATTTTGAGTTACTTAAGTTTTTCCATCAAATGTCAGGAGACAGAAACTGTCTGATTCTTAAACTAGAACTTTTGAGTTTTCGGTTTTCCATGACTCCAATAAATTTAAAAAGCTAAAGCTTTTTAGTTAATTTTGAGATTTTATGATGTATTTGATAACCTTGCGCCTAGGAATTTAGATGAATAGTTAATTTAAAAAAATCTGATTAAAGTCAAATATTAATGCTTTTTACTGTTGTTCATAGTTCATAAAAACATGCAAATCCATGCAAAAATTGTGGGAAATATTGCAAGAAAAAAATATAGAAAAAACGTTTGAAGATAGTTAAAAATTTAAATGAATTCGAATTTTAAAATACAAAATTATTTTTAATTTTATTTTGTAATTTTAATTCAAAATTACTTTTTGTAATGTATATTTTTATGCGTAATAAAACAATGTACACTTCAGCATTTGTCACAAAAATAATTGAGTCCCTTGAACATTTTTATAAACGTGTTAGAGGTGATTATAAGCTATATAAGAGCTTGTTTATACACTGTCACATTCCCTATGAGTTACTGTGCATAACACATCTAAAGGTTCTGTTTTGAGTGCAATTGAGCCCTCCCAAGGGTTTCAGCGCCATCAAACCCTTCAAGATTTGGTCAAGTTTGTCAAGGCATATCTCGTCCATCATGATCGAGTCAGTTTTGTTAATTGCAAAGTACATAAATGCAGACAAAACTGTCTTATGAAGAGGTCCAGTGGAAATGAATATTCAAGTAGAAAAAGGTTTTGTATATGATTGGTCACAACAAGGCAGTTATAGACGAAAAGATAGATCACTAGAGGGGTAAACTTAATATACATCAAAATTTGTATGAATGTTTAGATTTGAACCAAATTGAGTCTCTTTTAAACGCACTATTTCCCATTTTCCGCTCACGGGATAACATTCTAAAAGGTTATTGTATTCCAAATAAATTTTTTAAATATAAATTGTAAAATGGAAAAAATAATTTTTTATTTATTTATTTAAAATTATAAGTATTCAGAAATTATGTAAGTATACATTTGTTATACATCCCATGCAAAATTGCAACGCAATGACACTCAATATAGTGCTAATGATTAAGTAACCCATTTTATAGCATTTATAATATTTTAAAATACAGCATTTAATAACAAGACTTAAGATTGTTTAATTCAGTTCATGTGAATTTCGTGCTTCAATTTTTTTAGGGTAATTATTGAAGGTTTTAAAGTGTGCATATTTGTAAAGTATGTAGTATAATTAGTCATTAGTTTTAAGATAACAATTTGAACTCGACTACGGTTTTATCAAAACACGTAATAGGATTTACACATTCTGAAACGTTCTATCACTTTTCCCAGTAAAGAAAAGCTAAGGAAATATATTTTTCAAGCATTTTAATATTCATACTCTTAATATGTTCATAGTTTAATCTAAAAATTTTGTAGAAAGAAACAAATTTGCTTTGAGTTTTATTTATTCTAATTCACAAAGAGCTGAAATAAATTAAATAATAATGATAAAAAATAACTGAATGAAACCAAGAGCAATAAACCAATTTTAAAGCACCAATAACATCTTAATTATTTGACGTGGTCCTTCTCAAAATTGTAAATTGTGCCCACTACATCGTAAGTTTATAAAATTATTTTTAAGTTGAAAAGAAACCGCTTTATTCCAACTCCTCTGCATTGTATTAGGTACGCATACTGGAGACTAATATTCGTGCACATACATTGATATTTGGAAGAATTCCGTCTTAAATTTTTTACCAGAACTATGTTTGTCAAAAGTAAAATTTGTTAAGAAAAAAAAGGTAATCTGGCCCACGATTCAGGTGTAAGTAAAACCCTTCTGATACAACAAGTAGTTAGAACTAAAATCAAACGCATTTGCATAAAAAATTTTCATTTAATGTTATAATAAACACAAAATAAACCGAATGAAATTTTTAGGAATGGTCATTGCTTCAGATTTTCCTCTCGTGTTCAATTTTTTAATTGAACTAAAAGTAAGTTAAAAAGTTACAACTATTTAAAACATTACCATCTTCTCTAGGTAATGATTACACTTTCGTAAAAAAAAATGCCCTTTTTGGTTAAGTTCAACTTGGCGTTTAAAATTCGTTAACTCTGAGATAAGCATACAAAATATCCTCGGTTTTCGCTTAGTAGTAACCAAGCAAAATCTGTTCTAAAATTTCAATTCTATGAGTATGGGTCTGAATTCCATGGGTTTGGAAGTCATAAAAATGCGTTTTGTGTCTAATTGTATTCAAACTATAACCAAATAATGTTTGGAGGAAACAATCAAAAAGTTTTATTATTTTGCTTAGATTTGCATTTTCCTCGAGTAGAATCTTCAATCTCCAGAAGAAAGTAACTTCCATGAAATACGATTTTAAAGATGGCAAAGAATCAAGCTATAACTAATATATTAAGAAAGTACATAAACATTCTAAAGCTATTTGGTTGAAAGTTGGTTACTTAAGGCTTTGTAAGTAGTGTGTTTTACAGCTTAATATACAAATAAGTAGTAGATAATCATAATGCAATTAATTTTTTTTTTAATTCAAACTCTAGTTCAATAAAACTCCGTTTACTGTACATGTACAATAATTACTTGGATGTTTGAATTTTACGGTCCAAACGCGGAATAGCTGAGTCAAGCAAATGTGCAAGAGTTTTTATTTGCATTTTCTTTAGACTTGTTCAGCGACAGCCCGTGGCTTACATGCGGCTCTGAACAACTAGTAATACGACCCCACAAGATCGCAAATTTAGCATGATTATAAGATTTGTGCGATATTTTCCATGATTTGAATACGCGGTTCAAGGGTTGAATAATCTTCAATTCCAGGAGTTCCTTAAAAGTATGGATACTGATCAGGGGGACATCGTTTACTTTTTTTTTAGGGTATCTATGTTTATCAAAGGGTTAAAAGGCTGAAACTATTTTGATTTGTGAAATGTAAAGAATAATATAATTTCGAACCCAAAGGAAAATTGCCAGAATGTGAATTGAAAAATGACTCACGGTATTTTTGATGGATTTGACCACCCATTTAAACATGCGTCTTCAAAGTGAAAATTAAATCATCTATGATGTGTTTCAATCTAACAGCATTCAAAATAAAATTCAAGGTATGAGAAGCTAACTCTCCTAGGAACAGCAAAAACTATGCAACCATGTTTTCCGTTTGGATACAGAAATTCGAGAATTAATTTCAAGATTTTCGAAAAAAAGCATCAAAATTTTTGGTACATTTTTAATTCCATTTTCAGTCGACATACATTAACTACAAATTTTCAAAAGGAATATATAGAATTGAAATCAAGCATTCAACTCAAGGAAAAATCTGCTCACGTCTCGTTCCTAGACTTTTATAAGACTTTCAGACTAAGGAAAATATCCTAACCTTAAAAATCAAGATTTATTCATGTTTTCCCTTTTCGTCAGCATTGTTACTATTATGAAAGATGTTTAATAGTAAAATTAATTTACACATTTCTGATGCAAACCTTGAAAACTCACAAGAATTGCAATCTTTTCCATAAAATAGGACACTGATGCATTTACTTCATAAAAACGAGTATTAACAAGTAAACTTAATGTTACAGTAAAAGATGTAGAAAATAAAGGTAGTTTGCTACTTAGGTGGGGTATTATATATTTTACATGAGACTCAAGATCATTCTTCGCTCAATCCCCTGCCCAGTCAGGCCAAAATATTAGATACCCTTGACATAAATTCTTTTATCTCTGGTACTTACAATACTTTTGTTTCAGAATAAATAATTACTGGACAGAAGTTTTACTTGAACACGTAGAATACGCGAAAAATGTCCTAATCCTCTGTTTGATACCACAGTCTAAAGTTTCTTGAAGTTATTTGACAGTACTATTGATCTGATATTGAAACCATAGTTTAACTGATACAATCATTTATTGGTCAAGACTGGGAATGCACTATAAGTCAAAATAAAATTTAAATAAACACTCAATTTGATATTGTTCAACGAGGATTCAGATGAGTATGTAATACAATTGCGTATGACTCTTGTTTACAAATATCTAACGTACTAGAAAACTTAACTTGCAACAAACTCGCCAATGAAAAGGTGATTTATTAAGTCCAACAGTTGACTGAGGAAATCTTAAATAAGCTGTCACTAAATATGTAAAAAATCTTTCCCCAAATTAATTTATCAGCACTATTTAATTTACATCAATATTTAATTAGTAATAATTAATTTATATTATATTATTAAGCATCACTAAGAAATGTGACAAGTAATACTAAGTTAATTGTTTAGGTAAATGTCATTTTTCCTAGCAAATATCAATGGAGACTAAAACAATCATGCTTAGTTATAATTTTATGGTAATTCACTAAAATCTTGACAACACCCTTTAACGGAAGATTCTTTTGCAAGAGGAGGGATATATATTAATTCCCTTCATTAATCTCCAATTAAATAATTGCAAATAAATAGGGTTCCCAAGTACTGGACAGTTGCTAATGAAAACTGATGCGTTGAAAAACTTATAACTTGTAACAGTAAAGTGTGATTAGAGAAATAAGTAAAAAGAAGATTGCACAATTTTTTTGCGCACCTAGAAGCTTTATCAACTGTGTCATAATCACGTGATTTAAAGCTTTTTCATCATTACTCATTTGTCTTTTAATTTATATTATTAATAGTTGGAAATATTAATTGAATTGGTTAATATTCGAAAAATAAAATTATTCAACCGTTATTTCTTTCTGAAAAACTTGACGGATGTCTTTGTTTTCAGTTTAATGGAATTACATTGTATTTTGACACGTGATTCAATTGAACGTCGTTAAAAAATAAGATTTATCTCATTCATAAAGAATATTGTCTTAAATAGTATGTATTCAGTTTTACTATGCATTTTAAGTATTTCTAGGTGACGTTTGTTTCATTTTTGAACTCATGAACGTTTTACGTAACCTTTTTATCTATTGAAATGAACCGCAGGACTTTTGTAACTGTCATAAAAATGATTGTAGAGCGATAAACCAAACTTAACTAAAATGTCTGTAAAAAGTTAACAAAACCCGCTTTTAAAGTTTTTTCTCTTTGAGTGATTTTTTGTTTATAAAGCTTCATAAATGCATTTAATTAAAAAATCACACCTTTTGTTTCAATAATTAAAAAAATATCCCAGAAAAAGGATTGGTCATTTTACGAAACAATGTAGCTTAACATTCATATTAAGTTCACATAAAAATACTCTGCATTCTGAAAGTGTTCAGCAAAGTATGAAATATCGCAAGTTTAATCATTTACCTGATCTCCTCACACAGACAGTTAACAATTTAATTAAAAATTACGGACTTAGCTCAGAAGTGACATATTGTTACGTGGTAACTGGAGCATGTGAACTAGGTAGGATAACTGCTGAAAAGTTATCTATAGTTGAATTCACGATGCACCAGGGCATTAATGTGCATTAATTTTAGGATGTACTTTTTCAAAGTTGTTCATCTTGCCCTCTGCCGATAAAATGTATTATTGGAGGAAAACGAGTCTCCTATTCTCTCGAGTTCAATTTTTCAATCAAAATGGTGATAGGAAACATGGTTTATTTTCGTTTGTTTGAAAGAGATTTTTCATTTCTTAACTTCAGGGCAAGTATTGGACTTCATTGGTAGCAATTTTATGTTACTGCAGCTGGATCTTCCGATTTTTATGTAGAACAGCAGGCTTGCTATTAATGGATGGCATAAAATTGAATTTTATGTATAAACAATAACAAATCCATTTAATGTTCAAATGAAAATCTAATTGGAACTTCAAATAAAACTATCTGTAAACGTAGAAAACGACTTTAAGAGCGAACAATTTTTCAATAACATGCACCAGCTATTTATACTTTATGATAATATGAACCACACACAGATGAATATCAATAGCAAATTAAGTTCCTACAAGATTGTTATTCATCGTACTAAAGCATCAATTTTATGAGATTTTGATTTATTCCAAGACAAATGATTGTTATCTCATATTCTCAAATGAATTAAAAACGTATGAATATTAATCACTATTTCAAATCTCTTAAAAGTTTGCATTTTAAGAGTCCTTATGCCAAATACTATAGCTACCATCTATACAAAGTTTGCAATTAGTGGTAGAACGTATAGTTCGATATATAGTTGATGAAACAAAAATATTCTTGGATAAAATACGGTCGAGTATGTTGCCACTGCGCTAGGAACCTTCGAGTTGTAGGCGACGCATGTTCGATGACTCCCTTGGGGTATTTTTCTCTCTTCTGGGTCAGCTTTCTTTTTTTTTATGTTCATTATTTCATGCTGTCTGTCTTGTGAATGGCGCTGCATGGCTAAATATTGTTAGAGTCATCAGCTCTACTGTTTTATTTTTTTTTTTAAATTGACGAGGTTTCTATGTCGTAACAAAGGGAAAATTATGAAACCTAAAAATGTTTGTTATAAAATTAACAAACAAACCAAGATTATTTTTATATTTATGCTACCAGAAATTCACTACCCTACACGGGTGGAATTGGTTACCTGTAGGTAGAAAAAGTGTCCATAATAATCAGTTTTCTCTTTCATAGTAAAATGCCAATTTCATTAGTGTCAGGAAAATAATTTCTCAACTTCGTTTTCTGCTAAATCGCCGAAACTCAATTCGTAAAAATGACAAATCTTGGGCGAGATTACTCTCATACTCACTCATAGTTTGTGTACCAATAATTTTTTACTTGTAGCACTCTTCCATCAGGCATGCTAGATTTTTTTTATTTTCGTCATCCTTAAAGGAAGGATGACGAATTAATTTGATAAGACATTCATGACTAGTTTTTTTTTGAGCAGGCACTTTTTTTCTTAAAAATTCCGTTAGGGTAACGTACAGTAAAAAACTTGTTTCAAAATTGAATGTCTTTAATACAAATAAAGCAAATCCAACCTGTTACCAAGTTTCAAAAAATGGTACATCGATTTGACAGCGATGTCTTTTTGAAAAAGGAAATCACTGTTTCAACAAACTTCTAACTGGTAAAGTTACTTAAGTATAGCTTCGGACTCGGAAAGTAGGCAACTTTGACTTTCTGTCCCTCCAATAAAGAATTTTTATATTTATAATTAATATTCTTTCAATATTGGCAAAATTTCATTTAAATATTGCTGTCATCTAACTTACATGCAGCTTTAAATCAAATCTCTTGTGGAGTTGTTGCTGTGTTTTGATGAGGGGATTACAAATTATTAAAAACATTTATTAAATTTACAACCACAAAAAAATCAGAGCGAAATGAAATTGGAGTCGGTGGGTAAAACGTTGTTCTGAAGATATTAATGCGTAATTCTTTTTATCTCGTGATATCACATATTGGCCACAACTTACAACTAAAAATTGAATAAAATTTTAAAGTGTCAAATAAATTCCAATAGAAAAAATCAGAAAGTAATATTTTTGCACTGGTCAATGAGCGCCAGTTTCCGTTTCATTAAGCACGAGATACACTTTAAAGCATTTTTTTCCAATTCATAAACTTAGTTTCGAATGAAAACCATGTATATGTTTAGAATGAGAAGAATGGTGTTACTCGTCTAATGAGTGCAGCTTTCGATAAAGCCAAGTAAGTTTAGTTGAAACACTGTAACAAAACGCAAGTTTTATTGAGTTTAAAATCATATTGAAAAAGAAACATATGTCAAAAACTTAAGATACTTTGAATAAATTCGATTAGCTACCTGTCTTGGTTCAAAAGGTTTTGTGCGCTGTATCTTTTACTTAAAAAAAAACAATTCTATATACAGCTGCTAATCTAAGAATATTTCAGGAAATTTGGTCAGAATGTGCACATACCGTCCAGAAAATAACACGTTTTTTGCGCTATTAGACACTAAATTGTTCAGTCTACTTTGCTCTAGTGTAAAACTGAATATTTTTTCTCTTTTTATATCCTCTGTCCTAAATATTCGTAAATTATTTATATTTTGAAATGAAAAAATAAGTGAAGTATTAGAATATATATTCCGTAAAGATAATTTTACAACATACTAACATACCTAATGCATCCTAACTTCTCCAAATTTCTTCGTCAAATTAGGGTTGATTTTAGCATGAAACTTGCTTAAATTTGTAAACAAAGGAAATTCAAATAATGTATTCACTAAACTACAATATGTTTTATGTGAAATATGTAACATTTAATTAAAATATATGTTTGCGAAAATATTTGAATAAAATTTGCAAAAAAACTTAGACTGAATAATACAGACGAAATGGGAAGACGGACAGACTGACGGAATGAAATTCAGTCTTTGGTAAACACGAGAGTCACATTCCCAGGATACCCAAGCGATCTTTTTTTTGCTCATCGCTCTACTCTATTCCCCAATCTCTCTCTCTCTCTCTCTCTTTTCCATTCATACTTCTTACTTGACATTGTTTTGTTTTTGGCACAGTTTAGCCAAATATGTGCGCCATAAAACCCCAAAACAATTACTAAATTAATGTGAGTACTCATAGTATACAAAATTTCATGAAAATATAATCAACCGTTTGAACGTAGTGAGGGTACACACACTACAGACACCAAATGAGAAAACCACTGATTTTACATTGGAATGACTGGAAACTGATAAATAACTTGAAATGGGGCGAAAATATTCAATGTACAAACACTCCATTCTTATTTATATGGAATGGTAGAAAATTGGTGTGTTTGTAAGAGAAAACTGGCAAGTAAATACTATTTAAATGAAGTTTACGTTAATGATTTACTTATCTTTTATCGTACACAAATTTATTTCTTGTAATGGCTGAATGCAAAACAATAAGCTGCTTTCCTCATAGTTTCTAAGGCACGCGTATTTTCGTATTAAAGCTTTGTGATCGTGATGGTAGTTTGTAATATTTATTTTATTACAGATGTATGGGGTATTTTTTAACGCATGCATTTTAACGCATGGAGCATTTAAAGATGAAAGTTTGCAGATTTCTACATTTTCAATATTTTGTTCAACCGCACTTGTTTATACTTTACAGATTTTCCTAGTTCGAACGAGGACTTAATATCAAATCCTAAGTAGAAAGTTTAAAAGAACCTGGTTTAAATTTTATAATATGGTTTATACATTTGCTTTGCCTGTACTGCAGAAAAATTTTACTTTTAAATGTTTAAAATTTCTTTCTAAAAACTTATCTAAAAATATCTACCATATTTAATATTATTTTTGAAGTGTATTTAATAGACGCATCCC